>VZTI01000079.1:760009-810009 GCA_013397865.1 Struthidea cinerea
AATGCCATCTGTCAGAGACATTTGTGAATGCCGTATCCTTTTTGTTCCTTTGATGCTTATTTCTAAGGCTCACACTGTTCTGTTAATAACAGGTCTTAAAAATGTTTCTTGTTCCTGTGTAATCACATTTTACAAATTTAATCTCTGGCTATAATTTAAATCCAAACATAAGAAACCTTTATTTTCTTTTTACTGTACTTTGTTTTACTTCCAAGGAAAATGGTCCACAAAAAGAAATGAAAAAACAGAACATGCATAAGCTGCTGGCTATTTATCTGCAGTTTGTTAATGAGCAAGAAAAAAAATTTGTTTTTTTATAAGGAGATCCATTAACCACCAAGAAATCACAAAGTATTCCTTTTTATTAAGATCTTTGTGTTGAGAATGAACCTGTTACCAGAACCCGCCCTGAGGGTTCTTTACAAAATACATGCACACGTACACACAAAAAGGAATAAGTATATACATTTATGTCGTGGTGTGACGCTGGCCCAATGCCAGGCACCCACGAGAGCTGCTTGCTCACCCTCCCCTGCCACAGCTGGGCAGAGGAGGGAAAAGGAAAAAAAAACTTAACAAACACTTCCTGAGCTGAGATAAGGACCGGGAGAAACACTTCAAGGGTGAAACAGGCTCAACTTAAGTTGCGAAGTGAATTTATTACTAACAGAATCAGAGGAGGATAATGAGATGTAAAATAAGCCCTTAGAACCCCTCCCCCCCCCCCAGCCCCTCCCTCCTTCCCACCGACAGCGCAGGGAGACAGGGCATGGGGGTTTGGCCAGTCCATCACTGAGATTTCCTTCTGCTGCTCCGGGAGAAGAGTCTTCCCCTATGGGGCCGTGGGGTCCCTTCCAGGGGAGACAGTTCTCCATGAACTTCCCCGGCGTGGGTCCACTCTCAGGAGCAGCAGCCACCCCGCACCTGCTGCAGCCTGAGCCCCTCCCATGGGCACACAGCCCTCCCAAAACTGCTGCGCCATGTCTCTCCCTTTCCACAGGGTGCAGTCCTCCAAGGACAGGCTGCTCCAGCCTGGAAGCAGGGCCCTCTCTCTCCATCAGGTCTCCCACTGGAACACAGCCTCCTCCAGGCATCCACCCACTCCGGCACGGGCACCTTCCCCACGGGCTGCGGGTGGATCTCTGCATCCCCCATGGATCCCCATGGGCTGCAGGGGGACAACCTGCATCACCTCAGCCTGGAGCACCTCCTCTCCCTCCTTCTTCACTGACCTTGGTGTCTCCATGTTGTTTCCCTCACACGTTCTCACCTCCTCCTCTTCTCTGACTAGAAGCAAAACCTTGTGACTTTATTTTGATTTTCTCATTAGATATGTCATCACAGAGGCATTACCAACCTCTCTCATTGGCCCAGTTTTGGCCAGCAGCACGTCCATCTTCAGAGCCATCAGCCATTGGCTCTGCCAGACATGGTGGGAAGCTTCCAGCAGCTTCCTCACCGGAGCCATCTTTGGGGCCCCCCTGCTACATAAAACCAGGCCGTGCCAAACCAATACAATTTGTTAGAAATTAAAGCAACAACAACAAACCCCCAAAAACCACAACTAAAAAACTGGCAGTCCAATGATCATGGTGTAAGGACTTAAATTATAACAACTTAAATGTTGTCATATAGTTCAATAACCCACATGCAATAACTTCATGCATCCGTAAGTGTTGGTAGCATATTTATAATGGGTGTTTGTATTTAACTCTTTATAGGCTGTTTGCAATGTTAGGTCAAGTGATTGGGTCTTTTGTAGGACATTATGAGTATTGTTGTAGCATTTCAGGTTAAGTTTAAAAACTGAAGTATTTAAATGTATCAGCATCCTGAAGGTGATTTAAGATTAAAATATCCAGTTCAAGTTTCATGACAGAATTTATTAGCCTTATTTCAGGATTCTGACATAAACAGAAAAAATGAAGATTTACATGGATTTCCTTTTGAAAATGTTTATTTGGGATGAAAATCACATTTTTTAAAGGAATGCCTTGTTTCTTTTTATTATTTTAATTGCAAGCTGAAATTTTGTTTCAATTTCAAAAGTAAAAACTAGGCTTTTTAAATGTCCTTTGTTTGCTTGTGACTTTGATTCAGTCAAAAAGAAACCCAAATAAATTCAAAGTCAGATGTATCTTTTTTCTGTTTGTAATATTATTTTTCGAAGTCATATTTTAAGCTGGGTCATAAGTGCTCCATTTGTATTCCTACTAGTGTCCAAGAAATGAGGGAGAGAAGGGAGCTAATCGGAGATTTCTATTCACTAGCTGCTTTCAGCATGTTCTCAATTTAGTGATGCTGACTCCATTTTAGGTTATCTTTTATGCATTTCCCCTTTAAATAAAATGCTGTCTTCCTTCCGCTATGACTTCTTTTTCCTCCACTTGTTGTCTTAACTCTGGGGCTTTCAAAAAAAGCAAACAGTCCAGTTGATAAGGATGTGTTGAGGATGCTAAGGAGAGCTGTGGACCTATGTTGAGTTTGGTTGTAGAACAGTGGAATGCAACAGCTTCCTTTTGATATTGCTTATGTTGTACTTAAAGAAAAATAATTACTTGCATTGTGGATTAGGTGAAGTAAAAAACAAAATGGTAAAATGCATAAATGCATATATATGCATTGTCCTACTCTTTGAATTGGAATATATGACAAAGCCATCCTTCTCTCTCAAAAAAACCCAACCCAACAAAAAACCCAAACCTAAACACAAAAAAAGGGGGACAGCTTTAACTTGCAAGTGCTAATCTGCCATTGTATCATGATTAAAACACTAGAAAGAGTTTTAGACTGGGACGTAACAATATTGGAAGAACTGCAGCCATGTGAGATACTTAAAAGAACACCATGGATTTTAATCATGTTTCATCATCTCTTATCTCTTTAATTCTGCCACCTTCCCAGGTTGTTTGGATGAAGTTATCAGATGTCTCCCCTGAGACCTCTAATTAATGATCATTTAGGGAATTTTTCTGTCTAGGCCTGTTTTAATTATGTTTCCTAGCTAAAACTTTGGAGGGTGATTTGATTGTGGTTCAGATGTCACTTGGATAACACACTTCAGCAACTGAACAGCCTAAACAGATACAGAAATGAATTTATTTTACGTATCATCTTCTTGGAAAATTCACTTCATTAGGTGTTCAAACGCCCTCCCAGTTAGTAAAGGAGACTGTAAGACCTCTGTGTGTGTGTCAAGACAGTGATTCAGCATGTATACCAAACTTTTCAGGGAATAGGGAGTGCTTTTGGGATCAGCATGGCCTTTCTAGTATGCTCCTGTAAGAGGATCCTCAGTTGCTGTGGGCTGTGAAGATTCTGGGTAGAAATCTCAGGTGAGTTTTTATGTGTATTATAGCAGCTTTCAGAGCTCATTAATTTATGCTTTTGATTAAGGCAGCCCATACAGCAGTCTGTTATCCTTTGGGCATAAAGGTAGGTTGCAGTCACCTTTTTCATACTCTACCTAGACCAGGAGGTGTACCATGCTTCCCTGAGCACAGAAAGGTAGTTTGTTTTGAGCAGCACAGATGCTGCTGTCAAAATTAAATCAGTATGAATTAGTTTTTCTGACTGTGCAGGGGGAAGCACCAGACTTGTTGTCCAAGCAGTTCCGCTGCCCTGTTCTGGCACCTCAATGTGTTTCTTTTCATGAAGGGCCCAAAACTGGACACGGCACTCGAGGAGTGGCTTCAGCAGTGCCAAGTACAGAGTGACAATCACTGCCCTGGTCCTGCTGGCCACACTATGTCCTGATACAGCCAGGATGCCATTGGTCTTCTTGGCTACCTGGGCACACACTGGCTCATGTTCAGCCACTGCCAACCAGCACCCACAGTTCCTTTTCCACTGGGCAGCTTTCCAGCCACTCTGCCCCAGCCTGTGGCTCTGCATTGGGTTGTTGCGCAGAACCGGGCCCTTCGCCTTATGGAACCTCATACCGTTGGCCTCTGCCCGTTGATCCAGCCTGTCCAGATGCCTCTGTGGAGCCTTCCTGTCCTCCATCACTCCTGTCCTACTTGGTGTCATCCACAGACTGTCTGAGGATGCCCTCAATCCCCTCATCCAGGTCCCTGATAAAGATATTAAGCAGGACTGGCCCCAATACTGAACCCCAGGGAACATCACTCTTGACCAGTTGCCAGCTGGATGGCAGTTGCCATTCACCGCCACTCTCTGGGCTCAGTCATCCAGCCAGTTTTTTACACAGTGAACAGTGCAGCCATCCAGGCCATCAGCAGCCAGTTTCTTCGGGAGAATGCTGTGGAAGATGGTGACAAAGCCTTTATTAAAGTCTAGGTAGACAACATCTACAGACCTTCCCTCATCCAATACACAGGTCACCTTGTCATAGAAAGAGATCAGGTTGGCCAAGAAAGACCTGCCTTTCACAAACTTTTGCTGGCGCAGCTGGATTCCCTGGTTGTTCTGTATGTGCCATGTTTTTTATTTTATGGAAGCAGTTTTGACACATGGTATGGGCTGACAACATCCCTGCTGCATGAACCATCATCCTCACACCTGGTGCTGTGTGTTGTGCTCTCATGTGGCAATACAGAATTCCCTGCATTATCTAGGACAGGGTCCTGTCATTAAACATGGTTGTGACCCCTAATGAACAACCTCTGCCTCTCGTGGGTGGGAAAAGAGAAAAGAGGTGGCTGTTCCTGTTCTGGAAAAGAAAGTAATTCTAATTCTTGGCAATTTCCCATTACATATGGCATGACTCATTTTATTACTAATTTTGTTCAGCTTTGAAAATTTATGCAGTGCTTTGCAAAATATAACATGAGCATCTCTTGCCCATTGCCTTCTAGACAGCAGAGGACTACCATTCCCTCTTTTTCTGTTCTGCTACATGGAGATAAGAAGTGCCAGATCATGAAATTGTACTTTCAAAAAATGATCAAAACTAAAGGTTTATTTGCATATTGCAAAGTATCCTGTTCTTTGACTTTGAACTCATGCTACAGGTCTCAGACTAGATGAGGCATCTCTGTAAAAAGGTCATTATCAAAACTATATAATGCCAGAAGTTATCAGTTCTATTGCAATATAGTTTTCTACATAGAAACAGTATATATGTGTATTTACTTCCTACAGCAGCTCAGTAATTTCATTAAAAAGATATGTAGTACTGTGGAGCACATATAGAAGTCTTTTGTACTATGTAGCATATGCAATATACAACAAAACTGGGAGCTGCAGTCAGACAATGCAGGGTTGTTTGCAGTCAAAATGATTGTTGCCAGAGAGAAGGGTAACTCATCAACCTGCACATTTGTGTATCAAGAATCTAAAAAGATGGGGGATTTTTTCTTCTTTTTAACACCATCTCAGAAGAAAATTGACCATTTCCATTTATATTAAGAAGATGGTATCAGTAGTTTAAGAATTGTTTATTTTTTTCCCTGGATGTGCTTTATACTTTAATCCAAGGTAAATAATTTTAATAGCTGAGCATGTGACTCTCTTTCTGTGACACATTAAAATTTGTCAGCAGTGTGAAACTTGCTACATTAACCTAGAAGTGAACAGCCACTTACAGGCGGTCTGTTTTACGTGATCTGTTATATTATCAGTGATTCCCTCTTCGTGATTATGTTTAAATTCTTCCACTGCCTGTCTCACTAGCTCAAGGAAAGGTAATGGTGCCTTGTTTACAAAAGCGTTAATATCTAGTTAATTTCTCATTAAAAAAACCCACAAAAGCAATTTAATTTTGTTTGTTAAAAATGAGTTCTAGCAATATGTGAAAAGTTTCCCAAAATTTCCTCTCAATTAAAAGAATTAATGGAGCTGAAACAGAAGAAAAAATATTTCTATAAGCTAAGACATGCGTCTAACATTTACATGAAGAAAAATTGTCTTTACCTTCAAGTAAAGTGCTAATGTAATGGCAATCAAAAGATAATAGATGCCAGGATTATCATGAAAAAAATTTGGCCTATTATAGGCAATGGCATTGTTGCAGTATAGTAATTGTACAGATGCCTAATGCAGGGTAAAATATTTTACTGTGACCCCATTTGATAGATACAAAGACCACAATCATTTAAGGATTAAATTTTATCCAGCTGCATCTCTAACACCATCCACAGAAAACAGTCTGAACAAGAGAGTTAGTTTAAAAAAAAAACCATAAATACATATTTATGATTTTGAAAAGCTGCTCAGCATACTCCCTCTGTACCATTTATGCTCCCTGAGACTGTTGTCCAAGCTTTCTGACCCTGTAAGGTTTGGGTAGATTTATACCAGATTTCAACTCTGGCAAAATTTGGTCACTAATTGTTCCTCAAGAGTGTTGGGCCCCCTCAGTACAAGAAAGACATTGAGGGGCAGGAGCACTTCCAAAGAAAAGCAATGAAGTTAGTGAAGTGCCTGGAGTGTCCAATGAGGAGTGACTGAGAGAGTAGGAGGCTCAGGAGACCTTATCACTCTCTACAACTACCTGAAAGCAGGTGGTAGCCAGGTGGGGGTCAGTCTCTTTTCCCAAGCAGCCAGTGGCGGGACGAGAGGACATAATTTCAAACTGTGTCAGGGGAGGTTTAGGCTGGACATTAGAAAGAATTTCTTCACAGAAAGGATGGTTAGACATTGAAATGGGCTGCCCATGGAGGTGGTGGAGTCACCATCCCTGGAGGTGTTACGAATAGAAGGACACAGCACTTAGTGCTGTGGTCTAGCTGACATGGTGCTGTTTGGCTACAGGTTGTACTCAATGACCTCAGAGGTCTTTTGCAACCTAATTGATTCTGTGATTCTGTATCGTGATTAGGAACATGGATTAGTGGTGGACTTAGCAGTATTGGGTTAATGGTTGGACTCGATGGTTTTAAAGGTGCTTTCCAACCTAAACCTATGTTTTTAAATCAAGTAAACTGATCTAGAGGATATTTTATGATTTGTCTTTCAATCATGGTAGAAAATGTCTATATATTACAACAGGTTCAAATGGAAGTCTTCCATAAGCACTATCCTGAATTCTCAAGAAACATCTTTCAAAATATTTTAGTATTCAAAACAGTCTAGAAGTAGACTTTCTCCAGGCTGATTTTGTAATTGACTTCCAGAAATTTATAATAATATCTCAGGAGGAGCAAATTTAGGAAAAAATATAAACAGAGAAACCTTTCCACAGGCAGCAAGGATGTGGGTTTGCCATGAAATTTATGGTACCATTAACCAAGTAAGTGTTGTCTGTTAGGATCTTCTATGTCACCTAGTCCTGAATTAGCTATGGAAGGCAGTCACATTGTATGGTCCATAAGAATAAATAAATTCAGATTCAGAAAAATACTCCTCATTTGAGTAAACATAATTCAATCCAGGTGAGCTGAAAAAAATACATAAATCAAATAATTTGTATACAAAGTATAAACCATTGCGTAATTTACAGTGAATTATAAACTTATTTTATGTTTAATGATATAAGCCTGCAAAATACATTCCCCACTATAGCCCTAATATTTTATTTCTCGTCTCTTGCTTCCTTTAGAACAGACTTCTATAAAGAACCTAAACAGATTAGGATGGCAGGATGATTTGTACACTTTTATATACTTGAGTATTTCCTGTAGGACTAATGCTGTGAAGTATCACAGGCAGGCAAAGAGCAGATGTGACATATGAAAGCATGGTAAATTTTGGGAAGAGTTTTGTCAAAAAACATACCTCTTGGGTAGTGAGATTATACCTTTATTAGGACTGAATCTTTATGACTTGATAGATGAGGAATTGGCCTTCTTTTTTAGTGTAGGTGATTTTACAGGCTCCACATGCAGAAGCTCATGCTCTACCATTCAACAGTTCTTCTCTAGGGCAGAAAAAAGAGACTAGTTCCTTTCTGCTGCAAGGAATAGAACCATATGTACTGGATGATGTGTGGGCAATATAAAATTTACCCTTTAGAATGACCCAAAACCATCTGGATACCTGCATTAATCAAAGCATGCAGAAAGGTATTACTCTCTGGCTATGCAACACAGCTTAGCTTCAAAGAACTGTATGACTTCCCTGCATCCTGCTTCCTCCACCCTTTGGCCTCCTGCACTTCTCCTTTCTTTGCGTTTTAGATAGCGACAGAACAACTGAGTCCTGCAGGTACTGATGAGATCAGGCAGCCTTTCTGCAGCGACAGCTCACACAGCCCAGCTCTGCAGGTTCCCTTACTACAGACTCCCTGTTCCTAACACAACTCCTGGCTCTGAGACTTGCTCATTCTGACACAGCCAAAATCCCATCTTTATTGCTGCCACTAGAGGGATCTGTGCAGTTAGCTCCTGTTCTTCTCCTCCCTTGTCTCAAACTGGGAGGAAGGCCAGAGTAAGCTTACTTGAGTACTGGTTTAAAAATTTCTTTTTCTTGTTTTCTTTTTTTGTTTGTGTTATTCCTTCTTGAGTCTGATAACACAGTGTGCATTATTTATATTTTTTTCCTGTTAAATTAGCTTTAAAACATTAGACCCAAATGATACCTATTCATCAATTATTAAACCTTGATGTGTGCCTGTGGCACCCAGGGTTCCCATCCAAACAGAAGCCAGATTACCTATACTCTGAGGTCAAACAGAACTGCACATTTGTGCCATAACTTTGGTCCCATCATTACCAAATTACCTCTTAGTTGCTTAAGTAAAGAACTGAAAAAAATAATTATATATTTCTATGCATGAGCAAATGGCATGAAAATTACTTTTTCAAATGTACACCTTGGGGGAAAAAAACAGAAGGTAGCTCTTTATATATGATGGAAAAGGATGAGTGATTTATACATAGTGACTGTGAAAAGTAGATCTTGGTATTTTTATACTTACTGTATCACAAGATGTGCAGTTCAAGTCAGGGGCTTTTTAATTTAAAAAAAAAATATTTAAATATTCATTTTTTATATAGGATTGAAAGGGGGTTTTATAGTTTTGTTTTTTTCTAGCTAGTAAAAAAATTAAACAGAGGAGAGGGTTAAAAATTGATAAATGATAAAAATGTTTTTGAAGTTGTCAGAGAACACTGCAGCTATCATTGCTGCAGTGAGAACATTGTTTGAGGGAGCTAGTAAGAGCAGAAAAACTTCAACATTTCCTTGTTTGAAACTTCTTGTAGGTCAATAGTGACTGAAAATAATTACATTGGATGGCAGCCTCAGTCCAGTTCTTAGTGGACAAGTGTCCATGTCACAAAATCCACCATTGCAATTGGCAATAGTTGGCAGGCTCAGCAGAGAAGTCAAGGATTGAATGGGCATGGAAATTAAACTATTCTCCTGCCCCTAATTGTGGTCCTTTCAAGTCATCGTTGAGGAACATTGTTTGGGAAAAGTCGCACAGCTGTTGGCAATGCTGAACATGCCCTGTGGATAAACATCGAATTTCCATCTCCAAGGTCTTAATCTGGCACATTTTGTAGCCTTAAAAGTCACACTGGGGTGGGGGAGCTGGGGGGAAGACACTTCTATTTTTCCCTGTTATAGAAGTAATATTTTCTTTAAAAAAATAAAACCTACAGTTGAAATGAAGAATACAGTCCTTCTTCCAAAATACTACCCTGTATTCATACATATCAATTCAAACAACAGAGGTATGGTGGGGTTTATTTTTTCAATGAAACCAATCTTATTACTTTTGTTCACTATGTATTTTGGTATAGAAGTGATCATGTTGTTTAAGTGGATTACTTAAGTAACCTTCTTTAGATACAGCACTGGTGGCCTAATCGATACGCTAGGACCACTTGTGCTCAAGGACATGGCTGAAGCCATGGGACAATATAGGAATCAGACAACCGTTGGTTTCTCATGGATTTCAATGGGAACTTCTGCTTAACACCTGATAATAAATTTTTTTTAGTCTAATTCTAATTGGAACTGGATGTAAAAACTCAAAACCTGTGAGAACTATCAGCTTGTTTTTCCTTCCATAGAAACAGTAATATTTGTCTACTGTATTTCAAAATGGGTTTATAGGTAAATAAAATATGACAACTTCCTGTACACTCAACAACTGCAGTAGTTTCTACTCTTTTGAGGGGAGGACTGATGACTTTTGATTTTCTTTTCAGGGAAGAGTAAGAGGCAAGTAATATGGCTTTTCTTAATACTGGCCTATTTCAGTGGATTTCATCTTAGGTGACTAGCCTTCTGGAATGATTTTTAGGATGAACCTCAATGGGAGACACTTCTCTAAAGAAATTACCTAAAATACTCTATTTTACCAGGTATCTCAGCTTTATGTATTAGTGATGCTTAGTATCAGACTATTAGCTAACAGTGGTCTAGATCAAGAGGCAAATATTCCATGGTTTTTGGATTTGGTTTGCAATTTTTTTAATGCTGTTTAAAAGCCAATAAGCACACAGGTTATTGCTGTACCCTTGGCAATAATAAGCATACACTCACTGCTCTGCTCTGGGAGTCTTGCTTTTTTTATGTATTTATTTGGCATATGAGACCATATTGTTCTAATGTTTTGTTCATATATAACAGAATAATTAAATTTCTAATTTGCTTCTTTTAGTGAGACAATGATACATAAGAAGTTTGCAAGTGACTTGTTAGTGGAACCAACTTCTAATTGAAAACAAGTTTGTCAGTACTTGTGGCATGGAAGCCTGAAGCAAAACAGTAAATGGTAATATAATGTTGAAGGTCATTTTTGCCTTTGAAAATGCGTGATTTCTTGCCTCGTGTTAGTTACCAATTGTGTAATCTGGCATATGACTGCTGAGTTTCATGCATGGTCTGAAAAGTTTTCTAAGGTAAACCATCAGACAGAAGGTTATTTCAAAGGCTTCCTGGGTAAGTCTACATGTCTTAATAAACATCAGCGACGTGCCTCCATGAAACTTTGGCTAATTCAGTTTCCAGCACTCCTGACTGCAGGTTCACTTTTACCATTGAGACAGACTCCACGCAAAAGAATTGTACAGACTTTCTGAAATCAATTGGAATTTGCTTTTATTCTTTCCTTTGTTTGCCCCTTTGACTCATATGACCACAGAATTTTAATAATAATGCTCTGATGCACAGGGTTTGGTGCTTGCACCCACCATGCATTGGGTCATTTGGGTAGGGGAAAAGTAGCCTCTTCTATATTGTATCTCAAGAAATATTTTTAAGAAGCAAACATTTTAAATCCATACAAAGAAAAAGAAAGTTATATTCATGTTCCTGTTTGAGAGTTAAATAGAGGGTTGAGGAAGATGAGGAAGAACTGTGATCTGAAAAACAAAGGCACAACTCTTCAGCCTTTTTTCAACTGTAGTACAGCTATTTTCTTGACATTTGCTGATGTAGATGGCTTTGGGTAATTTTTTTGCTCTGTTCTCATCATTGCTCAAGTTTATGTCAGCTGGCAATAAAGTTTAAAAATTTTTTGAATTGTCATATTCTTCTTGAGGGAGTACTAATTGGAAGGTTGAAAAATTTGAAAGTTCTGTAGCAGAAAGAAAGTTATCTCAAAAGTTTGATAACAGAAGAGAAATTTCTTACACAATTTTATCTGTATGGTAATGATTGAATATGGTGCTAACCTGGCAGTACACACACAGTTTTTTGTGGACCCAAATATACACCAAAAAATACTGTTCTCAAACTTGGTACTAATCAGCACCTTTCATAAATGGCCCTCCCATGCACTTCTCTTTTACACTGCTCTTTTTCATAATTTCTTGTTTTGGTCTTTGCTTGACTATATCTGATATTTTTGTTCAGTAATGAGATAAACATTTTACCACACTTCAAGTTCTATATTTTATTGTGTTCTTGTACTCCATCTGACAAGGCCAGGAGATTAATTAACAGACCCCTGCTTGTTTGTCACTTTTCTTTTGTCTGATGATACTTCGAGAATTTTCTCTGCATGCAATCAATTTCTGAAATACTCATTAAAGCAGAGCTCTGCCTCCATCCAAAGAGATATTTCAGTAAAACTCCTCAGTGAGATTAGATATAGCACTTGCTAAGGTTTTAGGATAGAAGTTAACATTTCTGATTCTAATTGTGTAGAGCCATGTATTTATTTGGAGTGCCAACAAAATGAAATGTGTATTCCTTTCGTTTGATCTTTTTGCAAGAAGCAGTTGAATTTTATGCCTGATACTCCACCCATGCACATTGGATGCCACCCATTTGTGATTTCTTTTTTCCTCCCAAATGTAGTAGGAACTGCTGCATCTCAACAATTTCTATGTGCTCCGTATCTCAGAAGATTGGTGATTCTCTATAGCACCATGAAGTTATTGCTGGCAAATGATGGCAATTTAATTTGTAACCTATAAACACACATACTGCACAGTGTAAGTGCCTTGGCTCTTATGTCTTTTTAAACGTTTGCTGCTCTGAGAAACAAACATATTAATAGTGTTGTTGCTTCACTTATATTTCTATTTCTGCCATCTATTAATAATCATGTCCATTCAGACAGACTTATTCATAATTTCAGTAATATAAAATCAAATGGTCATAAAATACAATAAAAATGGGTGAAAATAAAGGTTGTGGTTTCCATGGTTCACTCTAAGAATAAAAAGAAAACTTAATGATGGTTGATGGGATTAGCTAAGGAAGATAGAAATTGAAGTGTCAATCAGTTGTGAGATGTTAATAGAAATTAGGCACCTAAATTTCTTGAATATTCCTGATTTAGTTTGGAAAGTTTAGTGGTAACATTTAAAATCAGTTCACTAAGAAATTGTAAATATTACATTATAAAAAAGTTTTTTTCTCCATAAAACAAATCTATATTTGCTGATATAATTTGCATCTCTTTTATAGAATCACTCTTCTATTTGTAACAGTCAGTCCATTAAAAAATATGTTAAATGTTTGATTAAAAAAATCAATATTCAAAATATGTTGATGGAGAATTCTACCAGCTTCTTATGGTTATTGGCCAGCATAATAGACAAGATGTTTGCAGTCTCCGAAATGAAGATGGAGTATATCCCCAATGTAACACCAGATTGCACAAAGGATGTATAAACACCAAAGAACCCAATGAATCTGAAAAAAAACAATTTTGTTTATATTCCTATCATTCAAAGGTTAAAACATTGAAATTATGTTTGGCAGACAAGTTCTTTGCAAAGTAGAGGATGTTTTCTGTTCTGATCATTCTCATTTCTTTGCTTAACTTCCTAAAGATTTTCACTTTATAGTACAGTTTCATATTTGACTTCTTCAGGCTTGGCAACTTCTGTCAAAAATCATAAAAGCCACCAACTTTGTCAACAAGACATTTTGAAGGCACTTGCATAATTAGAAGACAGTGTCAACAAAACTAGACTAGTGAAGAACAGTAGTAGGGAACTTGTATATGTTTATGTATATGTTTAAGATTCCTGAATCTTGGTCCTGTGGATTGACCAAGTCATATTGAGACCATGACATCCATTATATCTGCATTATTTTTGAATACCTCAGATGTCATGCATGCTACCATGAGGTTAGTCAACTGCCTATTGTTGTGAACGTCAACTTTTCAGCATCATTTACTCTGCAGCTTCCTTGATGGAGTTTCTGCAGACTATGATGACTTGCAGCTTCACTGTGATGTTTATGGGCTCAATAAAGAAAAGGTTCTAAAAAGATTATGGGCACTGAAAAAGGAAATACAACCTTTTCTCCAGGAGCACAGAGCAGAACAGACTAAACATGTTTGGAATTTCTTGCCTGCCACAAAGAGATGATGATTCCCCATAGACATTCTTACTTATTTTATACCCTCAACAAAAGTCTTTAGGGCTTGAATAAAAATTTCAGATATATAACAAGCCATCTTCTCTTTACACAAGAAGTTTGATGCTTTATGGCAAGTTCTTGGAAGACAGGGAATGTCTCATTTTCAAACTTTAAAGAGCAGCAAGACAGAGAAGTAGCTGATATTTAGGCCTAGCTTTCACTGGAGATATCAATGAGCTAATGCAGATTTCAGATGTTCCTTTACTTTGCACGTGAGCTCTGCATGATACTTACCTGCTGTTAGATGCAACTGGAAAGACAGATCAGGGGAGGACTTAAAAACTTATCCTGCTACAGATGCAGTTGCTTTCAGGTAACTTGGAATTTAAATTGCAGTTGCTTGTAGCAGTCTGACTATGTAAGCACCTTACTTTCAAGTCTTTATATATTTTACTGAAAAATAACCCCATTTTATATAGCTTCTTTTGAATTAACTAGTCAAAGCAGTTTTGGGAAACTACAATAGCTAGATTTACCTCCTGCACATCCACAGTTGTATTAGTCCCTTCCTTTGCGCTGCATTTATAATATGTAGTGACATGGAAAAAGGAAATCTCAGTTTCAACCTTCCATTTCACAATGATTGGGAAAAGGGAAAAAGGCCTTGAACTTTGAACTGAGTTGTTGTTGTATATTTTTGAGATAAGTGAAAATCAAATGTGTTTCTGCAGAATCTCTTTTCTGTATATGGTCATATTTAAATGGATCAGGTTATTCTCATAAGATTTTTGGAAAAGTTACAGTGAGTTTCCTAAGCTGTGATGTGATTTGAATTGCTGGCACATTCCTGAAGGGTATATGGTCATTTTCACAAAAAGTCATGAGTATATGAAAGGTTTTAAGTGCAAGGCTTTCAGTGATCTCTATCTTCTTGATTCAGAGGTAGCAGAGGCAGCTAGAGGAAAAGTGATGGAATCAAGATATCCCTCACCCCAAAAACTCTTACCTGCTCTGCCTGTCAGCACGGTATAAATATACACAGTTGGAGAAAGATCTCAGGAATCTGTGTGAACAGAAGTGTCTTAAATCAAGCTCTGCAGTCTGAAGAGCTGTTGTGCTTTCCATTCTCACTTAGATCCAAAGATAACGGCCCAAGACATTCCTGTATTTGCAATCCTTCAGCTTCCAGGGGCTGCTCTCTCAATCCATGAGTCAAAAAGCAGGCTCCCCTACAAAATTTCTGACAGAGCACTAGAAGCAGCAGCTGCCTGGGACTGTCACCTCTGTTATAATCTAGTTCTTAGCACCTACTTTAAGACTCATTATTTTCTTTTGCAGTAGCAAAGTGACAAGAGTTTTACATACCAGAGTTAGCAGAAACAGATGTTACTGATGTGCTATGGGTGAGACACTTTCAACCACAGGTTTTTAATCCATTTAACCAAAACTATATTAAAACTATACGGATGCTCCTCACTCATTTTTTTCCTCAGACTCCAGATTTTGGCAAGTTCTTCCAATCTTTCTTTGAAAATGATGCTTTCAAATTTTTACTTCTTTAATACTCAATGTTAGTTCATTATCACATTGATTTTAGTGTCATGTTCTCACCCAGTTAGATGAACTCTATGCTCATAGGTGAGTTAAACTTATGAAACCATTAAGGTATTTTCTATAAACCTCCCTTACAGTATTATCATCAATCTGCAGCCTCAATTCCCTTTTTTCACTGCATTTTTATCATTATTTTTAAAGAAAGTCTTTACATGAATTTCCAGATCAGGAGACTGCATTGTCATATGGTATCGATGTACATGACACTTATCAAACAAGATATCCTTTAGCAAAATGCTACATCATAGCATTTTTATGTATTGTGACACAGTGATGCAATGCCATAGGAGCCAGGAAAATGTCAGACTTGTCATGCTGTTTCTGGTTTATGCAGTTCTAATGTTTGTTTAAACCGTAAGGTTTAATCTAGTGTCAGCGACTGCAGAAGGATGCACTTAATTGGCATCCTAGAAAGACGACGTGCACATTTTAAGTAGGATGATTGCTGGGGAGCACATTCCCAGCAGTACATATCAATTACTCTGGATAAGAGGCACACCTACTTGGTTGAACTGACGTGTCTGTTGCTGTCTGGGGCATGGCTTCTCCAGGGCTGTTCACAGGCTGGTTTGCACATGCCTGCTGGTGAGAGAAAAGGTAGCAACAGGGGAACTCCGGGCGTGCGTGCTGCCAGACATGCTCTTTGGGAGCATTTCTACTTGCCAACGAGCATTTGGTGGCAGATTTCCGTGGGAGGAGTTCCTATGGAAACAAAACGGATATTTGGTCTCTCCAGCTTGCTCATTCAGTTTGCATTAAGTTGAAGTGGTTTAAACTTAAACTCTTAATAATGCAAGCCCCTATCTCTAAATCTACTCATAGTAGATTATGGGCGTTAAACAATATTCTTGTAAATTCGTATTATCTTTGTTATTTTGCAAGGTACAACCACTTGTTTCCTTGGTGCTTCGTTCTGAGAATTAATTCAGTCCTATTCATTAATTGTTGCTTTTAAATATTCTGATAATTAACTTTGTAGAAAAAAATATGTATCCAGGATTGTAGCCACCTATTAATTTCAGCAATGACTGGACATTTTTTCTGCCATCACATAATAAGCATTAAATATGACTCTTCTTTCTTAACCTGAGGTGTTCAGAAAGCAGAGTCCAAATCCAAAAAAATAAATAACCACTTATCAATTAAATATAGTGAGGGCCCAGAAGCAAGATCTTTTGTTCGTTTGCTTATTTAGGAGGTTAAGAAAAAGATTAGAATACCTGGTAAGTAACAATAATTCAGAAAGGTAGAGATAATATTTTTTTGCCTTATATTGTATATGTATGGTGCCTAATTACATAGTTACTTTTGATAATAATTTATTAATATTAATAAAGTAATTATTTGAAGTAATGTGTGTCACATTGTGATAACCTAATCCTTTGCTCCACAGATGTTTCTGTTGAGTGTCTGCAGATCAGTTCACATCACATGATATTAATATGATCTACAGGAAGTGCTTTTCAAAGCAAGGATAAAAAGTGTTAAAAAAATAATTGTTGCTTACTTTGTCCTTTCCTTTTCTTAAGCTTAACAGATTGAAGAAGTGTGTCAGGTTTGAGATTTTTTTCCCCAGGAAGATTGAATGTGAATCTAGCATGCAGATGGCATGTAATTGCATTTCCTGCATTGTTACTATATGGGTTTCATTACTTTTTCACAGCAATGCACTGAGACTTAATCACCCAAGGCTAGCATTTGCGGGTAAGATGTGTGTATCTAGCGGTCTTGCTCAATTGTCAGGGAGCTTACCCCTTGCCTCACACACCTCTTCCATTATTGCTGAACCATATGTTCTTTACAAATCCAAACAGAAGAATCACAAGCACTAAATTTACCTGGGACTAAGCTGAAGCATTCCAGACAGTGACAAAAGCCCACAGTAGTACTTCTCTTGCTGTCTCACCTCAGGCAATTTCTTTTGCCTCTCTGTTTTGCCCAAGACAAGTAGTTATCAAAATGAACTTCTAGAGTGCAAATTAGGGTTATCCCTTTTTTGGGAACGTACTTGCTCATTCTGACTGCTTGTGAAACGAGCTATGAAATTTGCTTCATCTCCCCTCATGTTTACACAGGCGAGAAAGATTTTCCCACACTTGTGTGTATCTATGATTTAACTACAAATGACATTGTACTCCTCCAACATTAACCCCTTAATCTAGTACATTTCTACAAATAACCACCTGTAGTCAATTCTTTATTCATAAGCCTTATCTGTTGTTACAGTATATAATCTGTGAGAATGCCCTAATTTTTATCATTCTCTAAGCCTGTCATCATGGCTGAGACAAGGCTTATCCCTCTGAGCAGATGAGATTAGTCGATCATGTTGAAATCAGAAGAGGGATTATAATGCTTGTAATACACTGAGTCAAATTAAATGCATTTTGTTTGTACATCAGAAGATCTTGTTGCTAAGGCTTTGGTGTCTTCTGCTGACTGTATAAATTGCCAATAAAACATATGAAGGATGGGTATGGGAATGAAAAGTCAAGCAAAAAGCAGAAACAATAAAAAATATTTGGTTTGTTTAGCCTGGTAAATTAAAGGTTTAACTGTTCTGATGTCACCACCAACAGGGTTTTCACCAAAGACACTCGGTGATCTACTTTGCAAGTTATTAACTTTAATTTATCTTTGACCAGCTCTAAGGACATCTTTTCCTCTGAGCAACTTCTTGCCTCTTTATATTTATCCTTTAGTTCTTTTTCAGGCAGGTTACCTTTGCCCTGACTGTTTTGTCCGTAAGCAGCATAAATACACGGTATTTTTGTGCTGCGATGCATAAGAAAGGAGATACATATACATCAGAATATATATATCATCTATATATCAGAAATAAAGCCATCAAATTATGAATCAGCAGGTCAATTAATTCCTTCTGCTACCCCACCCGGTGCTTCTGTCATGCCAGGGTGATACAACAACTACAGCTATTCATAGAGAAGAGAATTTGTATAGAAGCACACTCCCCAGTAATAGCCACCATTTTTAATTTTGATTCCTCTGGATGAACATTCAAAAGCTGAGATACTTATCTCCTTCTCTGGATTGTCTGAAACACATGATTCAAAAAATTGAGATGAAAACATCAAGCGAACAAGATTACTTATTATTATTTCAAGCACTTCTTTTTCCAAGTCCCATTCACAAATTTGAAAGTGAAAAGTATTATCAAAAACCATGAGGAAAACCGAATGTAAGAATTAGGTGGGAAGTTTGCATGTGGTAGGAGCATGTCTTCCCTTTTTAGCCTTGGGGTGTAAGAATGGTCTATTATTTGGCTTCTACGTAGAGACAAGATCTAATTCAATGGAAATATACCCGATTGCATCAAATGTCACAAGGAAATTGTAGTTATGCTTGTAATAACTAATGACAATAAAACTAAGCTTTTGACATCAACGGGAGGAAGCAATGCCTAAATTAAAGGAGTTGAGGTTTCTCCCAAGTTTAGAAATCCTTGTGTTTTGGTAGGTTCTGGTGGAATGCAATCCCCTGCATACCTGCTGTAAACAAAGGCTCTTAATTATCTGAATCTCTTGGAGCCTATAATACAATCCTTGTGGAGCTGTATTAAATATGTGAGAGCTATGAGATTTCTACGTAAAGTAGCTTATAGACAGCTTGGACCACACAGGTTTGCTTTCATCTCCAAGCTATTTTCCATATGTGAGTTAGGCTGAGCTCTTGCCCTTCCACCAGCATAACCCTCTTGTTGGTGAGCACATTAATCCTTTCAGAGTGCTTGCATGTTTCAATATTTACTTGTGATAACTAAAAATCAGTAACAATACTTGAGACTGATCAGAGATTTTCCTTCCAGAAACTGTCCTCTAAGGCCTTTGAAAAAGTAATGTGCCTTATATATCCCAAGCAGAAGTAGGGAACCTCCTAAGAGTGTGACTGAGTAACAGTTTGCCTAAAATAAAAATATGGGCTTTAACACTGGGCTGTCTTTCATTTTATAAAGGTTTTGGCTATATATCATTCTACTGAGAATCCCTGAGCAACACTATTGCAGTACATCATACCACTTCAGGAGCAGTCTTCTAACAAGACCTGGTTTTGCTACAGTCTGTGAGAAGTACTATGCAACACCTCAGGATTAAGTTGACATGAAAAATTAGGGTTTCATTAGAATTTCTGAGAGCTAGGAGAGAAGGATAATATGCAGCAAAATTGTAAGTGAATTGTAATTTTTCCAAAATTTCTGGTAATATAATTATACAGGTGTTTCTTTAGATATTTTTCAAGATACCACAAATATATATCCTTCAATAAACCCTGAAAGAATGAAGTAAGCATTTAACTTCACGCATACTGAATAAACTTGTAGACTTTTAGACAGATTTCCTTTGTTTCAGCCTGAGAGATTATCCAGATATTGGAGATTATTTTATTTTTTCATCTGGAGGCAGAATTGTTGATGCTTCAGGTAACTGTTTTGCTGCAGTGGTGCTCCTGTACTTAGAACAGGCACAACAGGAATCACACAGAAGGAGTGAGTTCACAGTGCTGAGATGAACCTCTGCTAGCACTCCTCTTCCTCAGGCCTAACCCTTTTTTGCTCAGTCCTGCACAGCTTTTTTGTTGTTTCCAATTTCTTGTTCACTGCTGCTACTCTGTTCATACCTCTTAGTTAACTTTGCTCTAGCCTTCTGGTTTTTGGCATATTTGTTTCTCCTCTCCTTTACCCCCCCCACCTCCTCCCCTTCACAAGCATCATTAGGCCTTAAATTTTAGGGCTTAAACTAAAATGAAATATGCATTTTTCAACTTATCATATTAAGTGAGGTTTTGCTTTATATTAAGATTGCTTACTGCATTAAGTGGAGACAAAGACAGAAAGATGGGATTCAAGGTTTTGATAACTGAAAATGGTAAGACTGCTAAACTCTTGGTGACTGGAAAAATATGATGTGTATTTCCTTACCCATTTCCCACCCCACCAAATATATGCACCTCCTACCCTTCAAATTGTTTTTCATTGCTGTCCATATATGTGTGCTGTGCTCTTTCAAAGACCATAAAAAAGATTTCCATCATTAATCTGCAGAGGGTTTACCAGCTTTGGCTGTTTATTCTGTCTTTTGGAAGTTTATGCAATAAAAGGGTTGCTATAAATTGCATGATATAGGTCTATATTAAAAGATAGGTGAAAATAAATTTATATTAGTCCAGGCATTTATATGAATGTACAGTGACCTCTTTGGTTTCATTAGTTCAAATACAGAAATGCCAAGGGTATAAATCCTTGCATTTCAACACAAGCATTGTTCATTACTAGAGGTCAAGACGATTTTTTCCTCCATAATGTATAAGTTAAGTACAGCTAAGTTTGTCATAGAAAAATATATTTTAGTCATATATAAGATACCAGACACTGGACTTCATCTCTATATTTGCATATGTGTGTATATATATTTTTTTTCAAGTGCTAATTTCTGTCATTTGATAATTTTGAGAGCCTTCCCAATTCACTTCCCCAATACATAATTCAAACATGCTTGTCAAATATTTGGAATAATAATGAAACTGTACTGCAGAATGCCAGAATTTGGCTAGAACATAGATTACTAAATAGTTTGGTTACTGACATGAAGAGGAAGACGCCACGCTAAAAGCAAAGTACCAGGTGAGCCTGGATGGAAGGTCACAGATGGATAAAAAGCACAGAGACAATGAGAAGGTGACATTTCTCCTAGACATTTCTCCATTTTCTGTAGTACCTGGCTGTGAATATACTGTGTTTTTTAGTGTTGGGGAGGGAGTGATGTACACGTGTCTAGTGGAATGACCAATGGTGAAAGCAGAAAAAATCAAATGACAATACAATTTTATATGAAAAAAACCTGAATCAGAAACAAAAAAAAAATATTTCTGTCAGTAAATTGCCTTTAGCAAACCTGCTGGCTGTAGCTACTCAAACATGGCCACTAAAGGGATGTCTGCAAAGGTTTTATGTAAGTCCAAAGAGTAAAAATACTCATTTTCCTCTTCCTCAGCAGTCTATCCATAAATAGTCTTATAACCTTCTTAGGGAGGGAGATGCAAATAAAAAAAAAAAAAAATTAAAGCTGAGTTCAGTATCTTCCAAAAAATTTTTTAAAAGTAGTGCTTCTTCTGAAGGAAAGAAAATGAAAATGAAAATAAATCAGTTTACAAACTGCGCTTGGTCCAACATCACTCAACTCAACAGCCACAGCTTTGCTAAAGCATCCATCACTGTAATTTCTTTTAGCATGCATCCCTTTCAGTCCTGCTGTCAATCCTCCAGTTTGCTGATGACATTTTCCCTTTGCATTGATGGGCATTTTGAATATGCAGAAACAGCAGTAATAAAGTGTAGTATGGATTTGAAGGAGATTAGTCCAAAGCAGCC
Organism: Struthidea cinerea; assembly: GCA_013397865.1. Taxonomy (NCBI): domain Eukaryota; kingdom Metazoa; phylum Chordata; class Aves; order Passeriformes; family Corcoracidae; genus Struthidea; species Struthidea cinerea. Next base: position 781,686 of record VZTI01000079.1, read on the forward strand.
ATCAATAATTTCTCATCTGACAGAGGTGATAATTGAGGTAAGCTGTATAACTTGAAGATTTCAGTTTGGTTAAAATCGCCCTATTAGCTGCTTAATAGTGTTATTAGTCAAATAAATTAGGCTAGGATCTTCCAAATAACCTTGGCACTGTGTATTTTAAGTATGCTCAGTCTTGTACGACATCCACTCTAACAGCACATCATCAGGAGAGACGCTTGTCATATTGCATACCATCCTGAATGTGCTTGCTTTTGAGCAACAAAACATTACAGATTTCAAATAACAGAGCATAAATCTATTTTCAGATAAACAAATGACAACAAATCTGGTGGTAATTTATAGCACAAATGTTAGGGAGTACCAGTGACTTTTTTTTTTTTTTTTGATGTTTTCACTTGGAGCTATAATGACACAGACTCTTCTTAGCTTGCAATCTTGCCAAACTGCTCAATTCATGCTCTCCATATCAATATGTTTCTAATGCACAAAGCACTATATCAGTGTTTTCCAAGTTTAAGAACAGATTTTACACATGGTCACCAACCACTTAAAAGCGTAAACATAAACATGACCCTAGAGGAAGGCAGATGGTCCTAAGCACTGATTCTGTTTTTGCTGAAATCAGTGATATAAATCTATTATTTTATGATCTCTCACCACCACGTGCTTAGTATCTCACAAGAGACACATTCAGCACTATTCAGTATCTGACCTGGTGTCCTAATACTCTAGGGACAATCCAACACTAAAATGTATATACTTAATAATTAAATTTAGGGTTTTTTTAAAAAGCACATTTGGACTGTTTCCCCTTCCCTTAGAAAAGATGCTTCACCATAATAATAGCTTGTGGAAGTGGTGGGGAACACAGGAAAAGGAAGATTTTAATGCAAAATATAAAAACAAAATAGAAAACTGAACACACGTGGTGGAAATGAATGCTCATATCTGATATTAAAAAGGATCTCTATGCTAACTATACAAAGAATAAGCATTCCTTCTTAAGTATAAATAAAAGGATTTCTTTACAGATAAAAGAAGGAAAATCATATTTTACATCTTAGTTTCATATGTAGCCCAGTAAAAAAATCCATACAATATAGATTGCTAGACTGCATTTGTATATTTGCATAACCCAGTTACAATGGCAGAATGTTTCCTCCAGCCTTTACTTAACGTTGGCTACACAAGCACTTTGAATTTAAAACTCTCTACTGTATGTAAAGTGAGGTACATGCTTTTACCGCTTGTCAAAACAATCCTGAAATCCCATTTTCCTTTAATAAAGTATAGTTTTGTCCTCCAGAGGTATGCTTGAATAAGATGTCATAGTCTGTTTTTGTTCAGGATTGCACCCTGCTGATGTTCTTAGGCAGCAAGAAAATTACCCTATTGAAACATATTGCTGGTAGTGACTATAGTGCCAAATTTTGCATTGGTATTACACACATGACATATTCAGAGACCTTTGAGTAAGACCATGAATATCAAGTGATTGAAAAGATTATACAGGTTTTGTTCTTTGGGTATAAAAGGTTGTGGTTCTGGATGAGTGTCTTTCAGATCAATATAATTATGTCATAAAAAGATGTAACAAAATAGTTACTTTGCAGGCATTCACACTTGCCTGATTTCATACTGATTTTATTCTGAGTAGAATTATTTTCCTTGCATCAGTTGCATAGTTGTTATTTTAGAGGACTGGGGGTTGTTTTCAAAATAGTTGCATAATTGCAGGCCCTCTGCTAGACGTGAGCATCCAGATAGGTAATAGACTATTTATAAGGTTTTCTTTTCCAGAAAAAAGATACAAAACCTTAAATTACCATGATGGAGGTACATAGCTAAATATTCACACACACACAAAATTTATATATGTGCACCCAAATTCATATGTGCCTGTATGCACAATGGAATGAATATACTCTTTATGAATCACATATAAACATTTTAAGAGTGCATATGTTAGTACTAAAATGAGGTGGTATAGAGGTCTAGTTCACTTTGGGTAAAAATCCCTGAATTTCTGGCTGTAGCAGGTGTTTGGAAGCTGCAAGCAGTGTGATAATATTAAAAATTCATGATATGTGGGTTAAAAGTGTTTCTTGAATGTTGTATTTTTCCCTTAGACAAATTTAGTTATGCATGTGCTAGTTTTGTGACCCTACAGACTGATAACTCACTGCCAAAAATCATCAGAGGCAACAATTTGGCTGGCCTGCTTGGCAAAACACTGCCATTCGAGGAAGCAAAGTTATGATCATAACTCCTGCTGGTCACTGGAGTGGCATCAGAGAGAGAAAGCTATGGTTTGAGAAAGGGGAATTAGAAATTTTAGAGGAATTTAGAAAAAGTTGAAAATAAAATTGATAAAGCTGCAGCTATTTGCAGATAAAGGATAAGGTGCTGTCCAGAGTGGTTCCCATTAACATTTCACATGCTAGAGAATCAAATAAAGCTATCAAGAATGCCTGTTTTTTCCACTAGCTTCATTTCTTTTTAAAGAGTCAATCTCTTGACAAGCAATCCCTCCTAACACCACAATGAAACTATTCCACAAAACACTCATCTAAGCCTGCATGTACTAAGAGATGGGTGGCTGCCCATAATCCTACTTTGGGCTGCTCCAAAATTTAGGAAAGGGGTTTGAAACAGAATCCGGAATTTACCAAAGGGCTCATTGTGGCTTTGGGTTAATCACCTGCTAGAACTTGTCTGATATCTAAACCCAAACTGTCATCTCAGATATGTGATCTGGATCAGTCTCTGACAACTACTGAAGATGCTCTGGGTCACTGTTCCCTAACAGCCTTCCAAAAGGAGCAGGGCACGCAATACACCTAGGGCATACGAGTATAAAACCTTCATCTGGATAAACAGGATTTTATGAAATGCTTTTCCATGAATGTGCACAAACTTGACTCAATGCCCCAGGAAATTCTTTCCGTAGCTTTGCTGCTCTGTGCAGGCTGTAGTGCCAGGAGAAAGGACAAGTTAACCTTTGATTTTTTGTGAGAATTATAACACTGCCAATAATCTCTGTGGCATGGCTTTCTAAGTTTGCCCCTCTGAACAGTTGCATTTATTCACATTACATTACTATAGTATTTCAAAGCACTAAATCATACTGAATTTACACCAAAAGGAAAGGCCTCACTTACTTACTCATCGCATAACACGGATGTCCTCAAGAGACTTAGCAGACACAAAAGGTTAAGATTCAGATTTAGGGTGGGATAGAAAGACTACCTCTAGTTTAACATGGCTTCTTACAAAGGTATGTAATTTTAGAGCTACAACTTTCCATTTAGTGAAATCCCTTTTCATGCTTTGTAGTATTTTACTCTAAAAGCACATAGTTGCATTAAATTGCAATTTCTTTGTAGGTCATCACTCTTTTATTTAGACTACCTATTTACATCAAGCATCCTGTAGCTTTCTATGTCTCCTTTGTATCTGAATTCTGAAGAGGAAAACTGTATACTAATGTATGCAGTGTGGGCAGTAAACACAATGAATTTGTGCAGTGGCAGTGTGGTGAACCTTTGGGAATCACAGAAATGTGGTGGGTTGGCTCCCATGACAGGCGTGTTGCAATGGGGGGCATACAGGCTCCTGAGGAAGGACAGGAATCAGGATGGGAAGATGGGAAGGCCAGGGTGGGTCAGCCTTCAAGCAATGTGGTCTAGTGGAAAGTTTCCATGCTCATGTCAGGGTGGGAATTAGACAAGCTTTAAGGTCCCTTCCAACCCAAACTATTTTATGAGGAGAAGGAATCTTCCTTTAGGTGAGAGAGCTTCTGGAGTGCGTGGAGCTCTGTCTGGGGATGGAAGACAACAGAGAGTTTCTGGGTCATGGTTAAAGTCTTTTTGAAGACTTCTCCATGTCTATTATTGGAGTGAGTCTGCAGGTCAGATACATCAAGACCTGCCCTTGCTTGGTCCTGCGGTCTACGAGCTTTCTCATTTAGAATCTCGCAGACAGGCACATTGTGTATTCCTTTATCCTGTTTTGGATCAACACAACCAGACATGACAAGGGTGAGGGCTTTTGGGGACTAACCTCGCTTCCTTAGAAAGGCCTCTGATGGGATCAGGAATAAAGGTAGGGATGAATGTTTCAGAAGCAGAGATCTCCTTTTTTATCTCATGTATTTTACCCCCTTTCTCCATCTCTTCTGACTGGAAGCAAGAAAGGACTGGGTATGACTTAGGAGTATAAGGTTGGTGCAGACCACTACATCCAATGGCCCAACCTTCAGTACAGTATGGGCCACAATATCCACACCCCTCCTGCACAGGAAATCTCTGTGTCGAACCAAGAACTCAAGTTTTTGTATAGAACTGGCTTTTACTTCTACGGTATTGTTTACCTTAGAACTACTGTTATAGACTAACTTAATTTAAAGCCAGTCTGATAATAAGGCTTAATCATCTAGGTCACTGGTTTAAGCAGGCCTTTGGCTACATGTAGAAAACCTACAAGTTCCCAGATTGGCTCACTCCTAACTCTCCATTTTATTCAGTTTGATATCCTGCTTTCCTTATAACTAATAACTGTCATCACCCATACATTTTCATGGTAGATATTTGGTTTTGATTATCCAGTGGATGATATGGGGCAAACCCCAGCATCTGCACCAGCTGGACTGAGGAAATAATTCTGATGACCTTTACTGGTGATGGCCCAAATGCCCTGCAGGTTCCACAAAGCAGCCTGTGTTTGCTTCATGTCTCCTTCATGTTGGGCAAGCCCTTCATTTTCATACCATCATCGTTTCTTTCCCTGACTGTGATTCCACCAAGCTGCACAGACAGGCAGGTCTTTGCCATGTAATATTTGTGGTCAGCAAAAATTAATAATATAATTATGTTTCCCACCACTGTACTTTCTGAACTGCCCCACAAGTTCCCTACTTTACAAAGCATGACCTACCAAGCTTCCTGGTTCTGTAGGTATGGAAATGATTCCTTTAAATATCCTCCCCTTACGACAGCAGATCACTTCACTGTATTTATTTTCTTTGTAAATGCGTAACTTACTCTGTCATATTAACTGTTGTTCAGTTATTATTCCCTTACATTAATTTCATATAAATTTTGGTTCCTCCTCACTCACTCTGCAGCAAGGAGATCAATGCAGTACATGGCAATTTTATTACATCAGTGTATTCATTTCCTTTATGAAAGTAAATCACTCTAGTAGATTCACTGCCCCACAAGGTTGTACCTATAGATCACTGCATTAACTCCCCACATAAATAAAGACCGTGTCATTTTGGTCACTTACACTACACGTAAATGTGAACATATTCTCCTTTACAGCATATATGTATAGAGCATTTTATACATAACCACATTGTTCAGGGGCTAATACAGCAGTGGCATGTGCTTATTTCTTCATAGCAATTCAGTGATTCTCTAGAGAGCTACAGCTAGTTCCCACAGGACTTTGGACAAGATATACATGCACTCTCTACAGCTCCTCTGCCTCCTTCCCTGCTTTTGCTGCCTCCTTCTTCAGTTGTTTCCTTTTTCGTTTTTTCTCCTTAGCTTTCCCTTGATGGTTGCCTTTTTGTGTTTGCTTGTTTGGCTTTGCTCATCTCACAGTTTTGCTGTGAATTTAAATGAGGGCTGAGATTAGTAGCCGAAATGGGGATCCGGACCAGGGAAACACCTTTCCTGCAAGCTCCGAGCTGGCCCCTCATTTTCAATTCCCTGTCCCGTTTGAGCAGGCTCAGTGAGAGCACTCACTGAGGAGTCATCTGTACACGCTGTGCCATGCTTCACTCCCTGTGAGTCGCACCCCTCCCTCTGCTGCTGATTCATGTCAGTGGATATGTCCAGTCCTCCACAGCACACAACAAAAAGGGGAGCAGATGAAAGCATGTAACTCTACTTGGATCTTCTCTGTTCTTTTTACACCTCTGCATGCTTCTCCAAAACTTTCCTAAGCTCAGTAAAAGTACGCTCTTAAATAGAGATTTCTGCTGTATAGACATGGATCTGAGTTAATACAAATTGATTAAATGCATTTGATATCCTATTCCAAAATCATAGTGCATCCTGATGTATGTGCTTGACCTAGGGAGAGTTGCAAGCTATCACCTGATTCCAAGTCAGAATAAGGTGTTGTAAACCCTCAATTAATTCTGTGAGGAAAGACAGGGGAATTTAATCATTTCAACAGGCTCTAACAGCACAAAAGGAAAACCAGCTATGTAAGGGTTAAAAGTAAGCGACCAAAGAAAAGCATCAAAATCGAGCAACCAAACAAAACTCACAGTCCTTGCGTGTCTCTCAAGGGCTGCACACAGTCTGCCCAGGATTTTCTTTTATCCCAAGTTTACTACGTGCTCCCTTGTGTCTCCTTCCCGCTCCATGAAAGGTCATATGGCAGCATGATGCCATCTCTGCAGTCTCCCTCTTCTCCAAGTTTAGGTCCAATGATTTCAGTGTGTTTCAGATGCAAATTGTTCTAAATTTGCTGAGATCTGAAGAAAAGTAGTACTTGCATTTCTTATATTTTGCTAACTGTCATGGTAAGGTCTGGTCTGCTGCAAATTCTTCCAGTGCTTCCAGTACAAACACTGAACTATACTTTGGCCAACTACAGCATGAAAATTACAGCCACTCGTACTGTAAAATTGCTTCAGCTTTGTTTGCACTGCTGTGCTTCGATAGTGTGATTCTGAAAATCCTGAAATTCTGAAAATCTTTTTGTTCGCTTGCTTTTAGCCCTTGGCAATCCCTCACAGGCTGAGGTACCAGGTAGAGGATTAGTATTTATATTCTCTTTCAGACACGTGCATTAGGATCTGAGGAAGGGAAATATAATCACAGTAAGACATTGGTCATATCAGTTAAACTTTTATAAAGCTTTGCAACAGTATTAATATAATGTAATGTAATAAATTAAAACTAGGAAATGGTTTTTTGTGATCTCTTTACTTTAAAGGCCATATGCATATGGAATCAACAGGCAATATATGGAAAGCCAGAAACATTCCCATTCCTTTAGCCTTCTAACAAGGTGATGGGCACAAAAGAGGCTCATAAACAGCACTTGAAACCTGCTGTCTGTTCTGTTTCTATAACTGTTACAAACTGATTATTTTTTAAGTAGCCACTTATGTTGGTGGGTAATGTCTGTCTTCCCCATTCATACCACGACAAAACAGGCAAACAAATAAAGCTCACCACAAAAGGTGGTCAGCAGCCCCAGGGGGTTTTTTGTGGTTTTTTTTTAGCCAAGAGATCTACCTTGTGCTGTATTTTCCAAGTAACATTCTGCCTAGTTCATACAGACAACCAGGTTATGTTCTCAGTGCAGCAGTAGGTAAAACAGCTGGGCAGTCCCTGCAAACGACTTGAGAAGAGCACTTGAGTGAAAGGTGTGCAGGAGCACCATGCAGGAATCAGAGCCCCCAAAAGCCACAGCACCCCCAACCTGGAGTCCACGTGCATTGTGAAAGGGAGCACAGAGAGAAAGGCATAAAATGAAAAAGAAGGCCCCTGTGGCTTTGTCTGGAGAGGGAGTTAAAAAAGCAAACAGAAACCAACAACCTACAAAAGACAAACATTCTACTAAAAAACTACAAGGCAAGTTCAAGCATTGGGGCCCTCACAGTAGGAAACTGGTCACATGGGTAACATCATGAAATTTTACTGCAAAATATCCTTTTTTTTTTCTTATTTGAAAAGACAAATTATTAGCATTTTTAAACAATTTCAATATGTTTAATGGCTGAAAGTTAAGCTCAAACTGTTCCGCTTACTGAATAAAGTGCTAGGTCTGTAAACAGGAATCTTAAGTTACCCCAAGAGTACACTCATTTTAAATTTTACTTGAAAGCGGGATGTACGTTTATTACAATTTCAAACAAAATGCTAATGCCATTAAACAAATGAGGTTTAGGCAAATTAACTGCATTTTAATATTCTGAAAGCCTATGATATAGGACATTGTGTTACGAAACATTGGCTAGAAGTATCAGTTGCAAGTGGGATTTTCATTGCTGTGAATCTCAGGAGAATATTTGTAATTAGTATCATTTGCCTAATACTTCAGGTTAATTAGAATATTTAATTGAATAGCTGTAATCTTCAGAGATGACTATATTATGATCAAATTAGTACCATCACAGCACACGCTGATCACTGCTGCAGCCTGCCTCACTTCTGCTAGCTATTCAGCCCTCTGGAGCGTTCAGCAACATAAGAAAAAATCTGTTTCTTACACTTTTGAATTTTAATGATCCATTTGAACTCTGCCATCAACATTTAATTATTCTAGGAAAAAAAAAGTCCCAACCATGGCTCCCATATGGCATGTTGGCAAATACACTTGCCCACATTGGAGTCTGCACCTCTCCAGCAGCTCAGTGAAGAGATTTAGCTTTTTTTTGAAAGCAAGAAGGCCTTTTTTAATAGTGTTTGCAAATACAGACCATATGAAGCTTCACAGAAAAGGTTACTAGGATACTATTGAAACACTATTAGGAACAGATGAATTGATTTTTAGAATGTTACAATGGATTTAATCCTGTAATGTCTACTACTGGACTTTTGTATTGTGTCCAAAAGGTTTGAAGGAGTCAGGTGCCTCTGTAACTAAACCTTGTTAGCTAGAAATGCAATTAATTTTGCGGGAAGAAGGGAAAAGGAGGAGTGGTAGAATGGATGGAGTGTGCATATTAAAGTCTTTGCAGCCAAATCACAGATGCCAAGTTCCTGACCTAACCAGTTGCTGTTGTTTAATTTTCTATAAATACATATATTTGGCAGCTGCAGATATTCTTGGGGTTAAACATTCACCGCTGTGGAAGCACTAGGGTCAAAATCCTGTTACACTAAACTAGCTGGATCTCCCCACCCAATTCTTCTCTTGTCGCATAAGGGTATCACAAAAAAAATGTCAAGAGAGTAAGCTGGGCATGCTACAAAGGATGTTGTTTACATAGAGGGGTCCCAGGGCTCAGAAAAGCTTTCCTTCTTCTCCCCCCTTCACCAAGCTGCTCCAGGATACGCAGCTTAAGAGGTCAGTTCTGTAAAATTCTGTACAACAGCAATGTAAAAGCTGATAATGACTTTAAAATTCAGAATGCCCTTTTGAAACTGATGCTACGCTGCAAATTTCTCCACAAATTAATTGTTATTATCTCAGGGGGCAGGGGCAGTGAGGGAGAGATCAGTTTTAAGGGAAATGCTCTTACCTGCTGCCTGAAAATGAAGAGGAGAAATATTTCCGTTTGACAGAAACAGATTGCTACACTGTACTTCTTCAGTGAGCATGAACAGTGTGGTACACAAAGCTGAGACTTAGGGCTCAAATCTCAAGTGTTGCTGTCCTGCAGAAGACAGTAAACCAACAAAATCTTCACCGTTCTTTGTGACATCCTCTCACTTGTTGACGCATGACTGCGTAAAATCTCACAAACGTATCGGGAAACTAAGATGTACACAAGGGAGTGTAAATAAATCCTGCACAGAAAGTTTATCACTTTCAGTAGGTAAGTAAAGAAAGTTAGCAAAATCACTTCTATTGAAAATAAAGTAGAAACCATTTTCAAGAAGGTTTTTTGAAAACATTCTCCATTCTGGTAAGGAGCACATCTTTCCTCTGAAATTTTTAATGGGTTTGGTTTACTACATTGTAAGCACCATATTTTATTTGTGCAGCTGTAACTATTTTGCACTTACAAATACTCACCTATAAATATTACGCACTTAAAAACAGTCATTTATAACTTGAAAAATATGTCTCTCACCTTTGGTGTCAAAAAATGTTTCATTCATACTCACTAAAATCAATTACATCTAAAAAGGCAGTCCTGTCAAATCATTGACATTAGAATTAAAATTATAAAAGCTATAAAACCTAGGTTTAAAAATTAATGTTAATATTTTTCTTAGGTCTCATTTTTGATCTTTAAAAACTAAACAGGAAAATATTTTTAATTTTCAGAAAAGAAAAACCTTTCTTTCTGGACTAAATTTGGCTTCTAATATATAATAACAAAAATATTAGTGAGTATTAGGCAATAATATAGCCCTTCTCAAAATTAAAATACATTAAAACAGGGCAAATAAAGAAGTTGTAATCCTAAGAAGGATGTTCTCTTCTCTAGGCTTTTATTTTCATCCACTTCCTGAATGATGATTTAATACCCGTTCTTAATATGCAGTTTAAAAAGCACCTTGAGAATTCACTTTAATGGCTAGTGTACTGCACAATTGTGGGCTTCCTTGTAAGAAAGCTTGCAAAACTGCTGATTACAGAAAGACATGAAGAGTGCTGAAAGTACTCAGACCTATATATTGTGCTGCCATGAAAATTGGTCATAGAAACCTCCTCACAAAATGTGCTTTAATCTTCTGGATCTAAAGAGGCATTATATTTTTTTCTTTTTCCTTTTATATATATACATATATANCCAGTCTCTACCTATGAGTGTGTGTATATATATATATATATATATATATATGTATTTCTGCATTTTGGAAGCATCTGCCAGAAGCTGCTATGAGCAATCACTAATCTTGAACAGCAGCATTGTCATGTAGTTTCCTTCACAGAGGTGCTCCCTGAGCATGAAAAACTCCTTTAGAATTAAAAAATCTGCTCCACTAATTGTAGAACAAAATTTCAACAGCCCTCTTTGAGAATCCCAGCTCTAAGTATTCTCCCATCTATTAAACAGATGGCAGATAAGATTGTAAACATATTTGCTTCATATTGAATAGATAGTTTCTGGCATAATACTAATTAACAAATTAAATGACTGACTTTCTGCATCACATTAGAGTTAAAACCACTTTGTAAGTTTGTCTTTGGTAGTTATTTACTTTGACAATAGCGTGCAGTGAAAAACTGTTAAATGTTTTCTTAGCAACATTATGCATTGAGTAGTTTTCTTTTTTAAAACTCTATATTTTATTATAATTCATTTGACTTTCATTACAGTCACTCATTACAAAATGTATGTGCATTTAATCCATTTCCAAGGGCTGCATATTTTTCCAATCCCATTCTGTACCACAATGATAATGTCTTTGGTCTATGCAAGTATGCATGAAATTTAGGCATTGTCTTTACTCATTTTCTGATACTTTACTATGGACCGTTCTGAAAGGAGGAAAGCTAAGAAAGTGCTAACAGTGGCAGATAAGAGTACGGAGAAGGTTTCATTTTCCTTTAAGGAATTTGCATTTGACTATCTGTTTTATTATAAGTACAAATAGGATCCTCTCAGTGATGACAGCATGCTAGGCTCTGAAGTGAGATTAGTTCATATCTTCTTTGTTCTCTTCATTAATTTGTGTACAGAACTGGTCACACCAGAGATTCTAATTCCAAATTTCTTTTGCACTAGACTATAATCAAAACAGAGAAAGCAAATGCAACTGCATTTCCCTTTTTGGTTTTGGAAATATTAGCATGAGGAAAAAGAGTTTACTTTCCAAACCTAACTTATCATCTGTTGGTGAAAAATGTAAGTTTATACAAAATGGTTGCAGAACTCATTAAAGAATGGCAAATTTAAAACTTTATCAGATGAATTTGCTTGTGTCTCTGTCTTCAAATAGAACAAACCAAACATTCGAAACAAAAGACAACCTTTTTGAACTTTGAAACTCGCAATAAAATTTCTTCAAGAACACAGCTGTAAATGCTGAAACAGGTCAAATTCATTTAATTCCCTTTGGAGGTATAATAAAAGTAAACACATATAAATAAGGTGATTAATTCATACATGTTACAGCTGATGCCCAAGGTTATTCAAAGATTAAAATCCCCCATAGAAGGCAAAGATGATAGACACCTTGTCCCCCTGCTCTCCCTCCTCTCTTCACTCGCTCGACTACTAGCAGTAGAAAAAAAGCAGATTTTTTTTCCTCAAATAACCAGAGTATGTTGATAGTGGTGTTGAAATGCATTCATCCTTGAAATTCAAAACTTCTTTCTGGAAAGGCTTGGTATAATTAAAAAAAAAAAAAAATTAAGCAAACAAATATATCCATGTATTATTGTGAGAAGGATGGCTTTGAAATTATTAATATTGTTTCCTTCTGTAATTTTTGAAAATACAAACTACCCATTTTGACATGTAAATTCCATTAAAATATACCTGAAAATGGCCAAAATTAAAGTGCAACCTTTGAACATTATTGGAAAAAGTAGTTAAGTTAGCTATTTCCTGAAGCTGATTTTTTTCTCATGCCCTATTTTTGAAAATTCAGCTTCTTATCCTGTGTGGGTATGACAAAACACAGAAATCTGAGAAAGTCTCACACACCAGACCATTTTCTCTCTCGTTGTGGTTATTAGCTATATTATTGGCAATGGCATTTCATATTCCATGTTAATATTTCACATTATTTCACACTGTATATAGTGATCCAGTTGTTCTAAGTACATTGAGATGCATTTTAAGGTTTAGAGTTATCTTTATTCTCTTCTCTGCCATGCTAGGAAAAATTGAAAGCTGAAATTTCTTGAAAAATGTAATAGTTTTAGCCAAACATCTTCCAGTTAAACCACTAGCTCTGCTTTCGATTATCAGATATGTCCTCCTAGGAATAAGCACAAATTTATTATCTACAGCTACAGTTCTGATTTTGCTATTGGTGTGCTTGAACTAAATATTGCAGTTCATCCTAGATGACTTTCCTACTGGAAAAGACATCAAGCATGTGCATATTTCTCCTGTAGTTTAAGACTTAGCATTGGCTTATCCACTAAATCAATAGAGCTTTTCTGAAAAATTACGAAGCATTGAAGTTCAGCTCCCTTACATATTTCTTTTCCTGGATGAGGAAAACATAATTTCATCTGTCAGAGCCACTAGAAAGTTCTATAATTGTATGGTGTGGTCTCCCTAAAACAGTGACACTGCACACATAGTGTGGCACCACGGCAGAGGCACAGCCTGAAATCCCAGAGGCATTTTCCCTGTGTTAAGACAGCACGCAGGTCGAATTAAGCTGCAGTCGTCTTTTCCAGGGCTACTTAACTCTGGTACAGTTGTGAATCAGTGTAACTGTACTTTTTCTGGTTGTGGAGCTATACTGGATGTAGCTCCAGGTAGTTGATGCAAAATATAGACTTTGAGAACACAAAAACACAAGCTGGTTTGAAAATTATATTTTTCACCTTAGATTGCTTTAAACTCTCACACATGCAACTTCTTGAGGTGCACCAAATGTACCTCAAGGCAGTTCAGAATTAAATGCTCAATATCTGAGCCGTTAAGGGTAAAAAAAAAAAATTACATTTTGATCTTTAAGAATAATTTTTTGTGAGGCCTCACCTGGACCACTGTGTCTAGTTCTGGGGGGAGCTCCTGGAGCGAGTCCATTGGAGGGCTATGAAGATGATTAAGGGACTGAAGCATCTCTCTTATGAGGACAGGCTGAGGGAGCTGGGCCTGTTCAGCCTCAAGAAGAGGCAACTGAGAAGGGACCTCATCAATGTCTGTAAGTATTAAAAGGGAGGGTACCAAGAGGAGGGATCCAGGCTCTTCTCAGAGGTGTCGAGCAATAGGATAAGGGACAATGGGCAGAAACTGATGCACAGCAAGTTCGACCTGAACATGAGGAAGAACTTCTTTATTGTGTAAGTGACCAGGCACTGGAACAGGCTGCCCAGAGAGGTTGTGGGGTCTCCATTACTGGAGATAATCAAAAGTTGTCTGGACACATTTCTGAATAATGTGCTCTAGAGGATCCTGCTTGAGCAGGGAGATGGCTCTAGACAACCTCCAGTGGTCCCTTCAAACCTTAACCATTCTGTGATTTGGTGATTCCATGACTGAGACTGAGAACCTAACAACGCCATCTCTGAAGGTATTTAGTCCACCCTCCTGCTCAAAGCAGGGCTAACTTCCAAGTTATATCTTATTTGCCATGGGCCCATATAATCAAATTTTAAATATCTTTTAAGATGATGCTTTCACAACTTCCTAGGGCAACCTATGCCACTGTCTAACACCTATCAGAGTGTAAATTTTTGCTTATATCTAAATGGATTTCCCCTGCTACAATTCCTTTGAGTTGCTGAGTATTCTTTTGATTATGCATCCCAATATGTTATGGATCTCTTCCCCACCTTGAGAGAAGAAAGCATGTTCAGTTTGCTTCTCAGGACCTTCATTTTCTGCAAAGCTGTTTTCTAGCCAGCCTGTATCCAGAATGGGGTGTTGCCTAGAAAGAGTCTGTCTCAGGTGCAGGACTTTCTCCTTTTTGAACTCAATGAAGTTCACATAGCTCCATTCTTCCTTCTTGTCACAGTCTGTCTTGAAGGTGCTCCTGTCCTCCAGGACCACTTTCCTTGATCTGAAACCTTTTACGCAGTTTCTTAGGGTGTGGTCTGTCCTGTTGACCATGTCACAGGTGAAGACATTAAGCAGCATCAATCCCAGTACTGATGCCTGAAGAGCACCACTATCACCCAGACGCCAATTATACTCTGAATTATTGGTAAATACCTTTTGATCCTGATGTCTGAGCCAGTTTTCCATCCCCTTCCCAGTTCAGCTAGAAGGACACTGTGTCAAAAGCCTAGCTAAATTCAAGATACACTACTACTGCCTTCCTCTCCCTATCCACAGATTGAGTCAGAGAAGACAACCAGGTTGGTCAAGTACGATTTGTCCATAATAATGAATGCTGACTGTTCCTAGTTCTTCCTTGTCCTTCAGGTGCCTGAACACAGCTGTCATGAGGGCCTCCTCCACAGTCTTTCCAAGACTAAGTCTTTATGGTCTGCCATTCCCTGGCCTTGCCTTTCTGCCTTAACGGTGGATGTGGTATTTGTCTCATCTCTACATAAAGCCACCACCTCTCTGTAAAGATGGAAAATGACTTTACAAAGGCATTGGGAGGCTGCCTCAGCACTGGTGGATGCATCTCATCCAGCCCTATGGACATGTCCAATTTACAGAGTAGTCCCAGACTTGGTCATCCTCTACTGCAGATTGTAGTTCTTTCTCTTGAACTCTGCCACAAGAGATGTGGGAGGCCTAAAAGCAGATGCACCACCCAGCCCCAGGCACAGAGGAACTCTCAGGTTTTTCCAGGTAACACATCATTTTAGTGGCTCCATATTCGTTAGTGGGCCCAATTTTTCCTTAGTCTACTGATGTACCTAAAGAAGCTCGTATCATTTCCAGTTCCAGCTGCAGTCAAGGTAAGGCCATCTAAACTGCATTGTTGCAGGTGCACATGATGAGTCTGTCACCCTCCTAGGAACCTTGTCCCCACCTCTACCACCCATACACATCTGTTTGCATCTGAATTCAATCAGGATCAGTGTTTCTGAATAATTTTTTTAAAAAGCATAAAACTCATAACCTTAAAAATGGAAACATAAATAAATAAATAAATAAATAAATAAATATTTTTTTTTTAAGTAACTTAGGCCTTTTCAGTCTGGCTTCTGTAGCTTCCAGGTGCCAGCTTAAAGTTCGGTCAACATAATTTGGACTGTCTCATTCAAACTAGTTGTTTATTTGGACTTTTTAAGATAAGGTTAATCAGTGAAAAATGGAATTTACTTTATTGTGAAGCAGTTCTAAGACATGGACTAGAAAGTTCAGGTGGAAAAAGAAGCACAGAACTTAAGCAGAAATTCTGTCCTTGTATGGGTTATGTCTCCCTGTTTAGAATGAATTCAAGCCTCTATAAGCTTCTAAGGGTTTATAACATACAAAAGAAAAAATCCAGTGAGTAGCTGAAAAAAAATTACAGAGAAATTCCTAGTATGGGTCAAAATACATCTGCAAACAGTTTGTTAGTTAAAGTTCTCCCCTTTTTTCTTTACTATTTTGCTTACAGTTAATTTTTATGTTATCAGTTATGACTGGGGGCTTCTAAAATTTAAAAAATCATGTAAATTTAGGTGCTAGATTACGAATGCTGTGAAACACAGACTTCCTTCCATCAGGCAAAAATGACTCAGATGACTTGAGTCTACCTTACTCCCACTACAAATAACATTTGACAGTCAGAAAAGGTTAAAATACTGAAGACTAGTGATTTGGGTTGTCAGAGTGAGCACTCAGACTATAGGACACAGAGTATCTCTTGTCCATGATGTATTTACGAGTCCCATTATTCACATTTCCAAGCTGTCCTCTGGAAAGGACAATACCTTTAATGTCTCCTCTGAGCATGCACTTCAAAGGACTTGGCTTGCATCATGTGGAGAGTGTAGCTGCACTATTTGATAGTACTCAATTTACTCATGAGAGCAGATCTTCTCATCCAGAAATACCAAAAGTTAAAAGGCAGCCTTTTCCATCACATTCCCCCTGATTCAGAAGGCAAAGTCCAGAAGAAAGATGCACCAAGTCCTCATACATGTAAGGAAGCTGAATTATATTTGCACAGAGAGACATTATTTATGAGTTTTACTTCTTTGAAAAGCAAAACTTGAAAACTTCATATTATTTTAAGCAGATTATATGTAAAATTACAATTTGAAACAAAATCAAAACATTTTGTCTTGTACTACTATAACAAAACACTGGTCTTCAGCAGGACAGAATTTCTACACTAATTGCATCCAAGTTTCAGGCATTAGTAAGAATTTCTTAGTAATTTATTACTTGTTTGGATTAGCACTAGAGCAGTATTGGTTTCTCAAGAATCTTTGTAGCATCATGATGTGCCTCAGAGAGCTTCCACTTTGTTTTCCTGTGGATTTGGAAATGAGGTGTAGAGAGGAATTCTCTCACCTGTCCTTGAAGTGTGATCCCTTTTGTCTCACCCTTCTGACCTGTCCTTTCCACATTTTGTGTGTCTCTCAATGGTTTATCACCCTTTTTTATAATTACAATCAATCTCAGGCTTTGTGCCCTTCATCCCCATGTAGTCCCCTTGTCCCAAACAACCCTTTTTTAATTCCTTCAAGTTACTCCATCGAGTGTATTACACCATAACTTGCCTGCTCCTTTTACTCATCTAGCAAGCTTCCAGGTTACATCTCTGATTCATCTTTTTTTTTCTCCTTGGCTTCCTCCCTTGCACAAATATCATCCCCTCCTTCAAATGGCTTATCCCAAACTCTGCCCAGTCCATGCCAGTTGTCCCATTGATAAAGAGATCTTATCTAATTGATTAGATAAAACCCAAAGTCCTTGCTTAGATAGTCCTTCTATCTGCTTGCAACCTAAAATTTCCAGCGTCACTTTGAAAACTTGCATGCATCTTCTATGCTAAATGCTCAAAAATACAGTGTTTGTGGTCAAGTTTAATCATTATAATAAAGAGTACATGGAGGAACATACTGAACACTGCATATTTATTGATCTCCTTGTATTAATGATGCTCATCCTAAAAAGAATTTATAAATGTGCATTCCAAACAGTCTCAGCACATTAGCTAGTTAAAGTCAATAGTCAATATTATTTGAGTGCAGATGTTCAGCTGTGTAATACTTAAAATAAAACATCTCAAAAATGCTTTCAATGTTAAGTTTAACAGAATTTCCAGTCCAACATACAAGTTTACAAGAAATTAATGCATCATGGACAAGTAAGTAGGTTCTATGTATAGGTTTATTTATTTATTTATTTATTTATTTAGACTATCCAGTGCTTCTGCATCTTTTCAGGTATCTGTGTCAGTCCTGAAGCCTGAATTTTACTAATATTTACTCTTGGTGTTTTTTATAAAAGCAAACCTCATGGCATGCAAATTGCTAGAAGATAGTAGGAAGCAGGATTTTTTTGTGGTTAACTTCTGCTCATACTTTTGGTGCCCAGATCTGCATGATCCTAATCCAGATTATACAACCAAGTAATCATTTATTATTCCACTATTTCTGCTTTGTTTTTTTTTTTTTTTTTTTTTTTTGTTTTTTTTTGGGTNTGTCCTTTTTTTGGTGTGTGTGTGTGTTTTTTTGTTTTGGTCTGGTTTGGTTTTGGGTTTGTTTTGGTTTGGTTTTGGTTTTGGCTTTTTAATGAGTATCTTCAGCCATTGATGGGCCTATTTTTGCATAAAGTCTTGACTCACGGGTCTCATGTATCTAGTTCTAGTTGGCAAGACCCCTTGGCTTTTTTCAGCTTCTAAGTACCTTTGCAAATCTGTCTGTCAGACCTCAACAATGTAATATATATAGCATGAAAAGGCTATTTTTAGTGCATCAAGTCTCACTGAAATTAATCACAGGCATAAATGCACTGGCTGGACAAGAATGGATTGTCAAATCGTATTAAATAAATTTTAGAAGTGAATCTAATTATGGTGTTGCTCACCACATGTGGGAGGGAATCAAAATGTTGGTAAGACTGTTCAACTGAGGCAGAGTTTTGACTTGTTAACGTCTTCCAGAAAGCACTTGTCTTTCTCCTTGGATTATTCCAAGAGATTATTACACAGAGCTACATATCTGAACATGGAACAACTGGTGATACAGTACACTGACAACAGAAGGCTTCCACAGAGGAGGGAGTGAACTCATTACTCTTTCAGTTATGGTCAGTGTTACAAGGTGAAGGACCTTTCAAGAACCTTACTTCTCTTTGTTTCTCTCCCTCTGCCCCCTTGTCTCTAGGTCACAAATATCAAGCAACAGCTCCCTTTCCAGAGCTGTGATATACAACATTTCTTATTATGTTTAATGAGTACGGGAAATATGATTTATAGCTCCATATATCAACAAATAATATTTATTCACACTATTGCAAATAGTAGTCTCCCGTTAACATATTGAATGACTTTTTAAAACCAGAACTTTAATAAATTAAGAATTAGACAACTCAGTAAACTGTATTTCTTAAAAGTCATCAAGTATCAAATTCCGTTCTTACAATCTGAATAAAAAGTTATCTTTCAGTCTAAGGGGAAAAAAAGAAGGTTTTTTCCTCAGCATTGTGTCATCTGTCCTTATGATTTTCAATTAAAAAATAACAGTATTCATGGCATTTCTTATAGTGAAACAGATGTGACGAAATAACAAAATCTATGTAACATTAGATAAATAAGATGTAAAAATAAATGGAAAAGTTTTGATATTTAAAATATTGCAGAGTCAATTTCCAAGTGTGAAACTGTCTTGCCCAACTTGATAGAAACAGGATTTCTTGTTTTGTAAATAAAATAAATTTTGGAATATAAAACCCCAGGAACTGGAAAACTTGTGCTACAAATTGATATTTTGTTCATTTTCATAGGAAAGGTTTCCAGTGTTTATGCACATGTAAGAGAAAGGGAAATTATGTCTGGCACTTGAAAATACTTCCATCCTTTGCTCACCCAGACCAAGATATAGGCATTGATTTGATTGAACAGCAAAGCTTCACATTGACTTCAGTACTCTGGATTTTATCCCTAATACATAGAATAACTTTGTGTAAGAATATTGGATAAAATTTTCTTTCCAGTCTCCAGAGATCATAAAGGAAACCACAAAAGAAACCTTTAGTAAGAGCCAGAGGCTGTGATGGTGACATAAGGCTGAAGAACCTGGCCTTCATGGGCTTACAGCACTTTACAACACCACTGGCTCTTGGCTTCTGCATGAGGTGTAGATGGCACACTGGGCTTGTTGTCCACCCGTATCTGTACACAGAAATAAATCTGTTCTCAAAGAAACACTCCAACAGTTTCTGAGGTGAAGAAAAGTCTGAGTGTTTGAAAAGAAAAGTGAGCATTTGTCACGTGGGAAGTTCTTCCTTCATCAGATTAAAAATAGTTCAATCTTTGTCAAAATTCTTCTTGAATATCTGGAAATGGGCCCAAAATTTGTGGGGTTTAGAAATTATTAAATGCACTAAGAAACAGATTGACTTCTGCCACTAGACTTATAGAAATCAAACCTGCACCCTTTGGAATAACAAGGGAAATTGCAAGCACTCAAGAAGTTAATCAGTGTTGAACATGAATGAGGTATTTCTGTGCAGTGCTTTTTTCATGCTCTGAGCTGTTCAAATGTAAGCTGCCTTCAGTGTCTGCATGGGAGCTATGCAAAAGACATGAAAAACAGGATAGATTTAGTTCAAGCACCACCTCAGCAAATGCTTTCATGTGAGAAATGCCTTAAATTTGGACACAGGAAATTACACAGCTGTAACTGCAGTCAAAATTTTATTTGTTTGTTTGTTTGTTTATAGTTTCCCCAGCCTATTTAAGATTTCTGCAGTTGTCATTTAGTTACAAGAAGGGAAGATGTGCACTACCTCCGCAGTAGTACTAAAATCATTACACATGGCTCTTTCCTTTAGAAGACCTGGGGAATATTTTATCCAATTGTAAACTCCTACTTCATATTTAGAAAAACAAATGGTTTTTTTCCCTAGTGTGAATTTTATGAGTACTTGTCTGTTATGCAAGTGTTGTAGCTGTTGTCAGTCTTTAGCTCATCAATACACAGCCATGTCTTCTGCAACAGTATTAGCAACTTTTCTTCTCTCTTGCTGCGTGGAAAATAAATCCTTCTCAGAGCACAGTATGTCACACAAAATCATAATAGTAATAAAATATATGCAAAATAAGAACACGGCTCTTCATGGTAATCGTTATTATAAACCCTTTACATGATCATTACTTAATTTTTTTATCAAATATCTGTTGTTTTATACTGCTTGTATATAGATGTTTGAGTTAATTTTACAATATTACTAAAACTAGAAATAATCTTAACAATGTAATTCCCAGGTTATATACACCATAGTCTCTATGTATGTGGAACTGTTTCTTCACCAGAGTGCCACAAGGGTGAAAATTCCTTTACAAAATTCACCTAGACGTTTGGGATGTTTTTGCAAATTAGTTATAACACCAATATTTTAGACTGAGAAAAAAGAAAGACATTATTGAGCAGAGGCAAGGGTAATGATTTTTTTTTTCTTCTGAAAATTCCATTCAACAGTACATTTTGTATGAGGCAATTTTTGTGTCAAAATTATTTTCAAAAATGTATGTATGTAAAACTGACTCTTTTTTTCTTGATTCAACTACCCACATGAGAGTTTCCTACATGTCATTTTTGTGGGAATACTCCAGGCAGAAGGTTAGGCTAAAGAGAGCTTACAAATCCTCCCCCAAGAGTTATAAAACTTTTAACACCATAAACCAGTATGTTGGACTGAGGACTCTGGCAATGAACCCCAATGAATCAGGGATGAACATGGACAGTTGAATTTGTTTACACAGAAGGAAGGGGACTGAAAAAGAGAAGGGAGAAGAGAGTTAGTTCTGGTTTCCGTTTGTCAGTCCTGAAACACAGGATCTGTTTTCTCATGCGATGGCCACACACGAGAGGCTAAAAATAGCAGCGTGCTGCACTAGTATATCTAGGTATCATTTAATCTCTTGTCTCTGGCATGATGCAGTAAAAAACACAAGATATGGAAAACAAAACAAAGAGTGCAAATAGCACCATTAGTTGAAAAACGTGAGCAGAACTCTGAAATTATTTTGTGCCATAAAAACTGTTTACAGACTTGAAGCAGTGCTTTTGCCACTTATTTCAGTTGGGTGGGTGTTGTCTTGAGTTTCAGCTTCCTATGGAACCTAGACTTCAGTCAGGCTCCATATGTTGTGCCTTTGCCCATTCCCAATGTCCCACAGGATGATCTCTCCTCCAGCTTCCAACCCACACCCATCTCTCAGTCAGGAGAACTTGAGGTTCCTCATTTTGCCTGAAACCACGCCTAAAGCAGAGTGTTTCCTCAGAAGCAAAGCCCACCTCCTGAGCAGCTAGTGCAGAAGCTAGCTAGTGTCTGTCAATTCTTGTGGGTCTGTGGGTCCCAATTAGTAATGTGTATTGCATCTATGTTGAACTGGTAAACGTGTTTCCAGAGGCAAGAGGGTCGCCTGGATGATGCGTTTCTTTCCCTGAATTTTTGCTGCCTCCTTATGTGATTACAGCCATCCAACTGATTAACTTTCAGCTGTGCATCAGTTTGTACACATTCAATATTAAAAAAAAACCCCAAACCTGAAATCCACAGCATCTGCTTCAGAGCAACTTGAAACTGAAACTCCTTAACTGTGTTTTAATTTGGGGGAGAAGAGAAAGATACAATATAGCTAGGACATTTGATGAAACCTTGGGCTCTGTGCTGGTTGCCTTAGATTTAGAGTAAAGACTAAGACCCCTGAGTACTCCAGGAGTATGCTACCCGAAGAACTTTTGAGTTGTTCTTTCTTCTAGCCCACGAAAAGTTAATTACTGATATGAACTGTTCATAACAGAAGACACTGAGTAAAACAGGCTCATTGCATATAATTTCTGGTGTGTGCTTTCAGCCACTAACACCATCCTTTCCACCACAGACAGACCTTTTTTACGCTGGAGTTTTCATTGAAACTGGTAAATTCTCACAAAATGTATCAAACTAATGATACTTTTTCAACAGATTTTACTTTATGCAAAGCAGTTTAATCTATGTTAAAAAAAAAAATTAAAAAATGGCTTTGAAAACTGCAGAATTTGATCCCATGGGTGCCATCCAGGAGTCAAAATTTACTATATATTCAATGTGTAATCTTGAATTACAGGAAGCAAACATTTTTCTTTCTCTTCAGTGCTTCTGTGGTGCCATGAACTACTGTATAAATATGGGGGGAAAATGGAAAATAAAAATATTTTTTGTGTGAATATTTTGCATCGAATACACAACAAAACACTTTTAGTGTAAAGCTTATACTAACATTATTAGTTTTGTGCTGCAGTTCTTCAAAGTGCTTTTTGTAATCAATACTTAAAAATAAAATTATTTTATTTTAAAATATTGACTGTTAGGCTGTTAATATATCCTTACACACCATGGTCATATTTACTGCCTCCTGCCCATAGCATATTTTTTATTTACACTGTACTGAATGTACCTCAGTCTATGAAGACATCATGTCAATTTTCAAAGCCTTTGTTCTGGAAATATGTGTCGCATCTGCTGCTGCAATACAGTGATTTAAGTCTATTTATGTCCTTTAGCTGAGTAGTACAACCCTGTTTCTTATTCACAAAACAAAGCATCCATATTGGCAGATTTCAAAATTCATCTTCCCCTACATTTCTTTAGCATTCCCTAGTCTTTTGTCAAGCCATCTTCTTCGTCTAGAAGGTTTGTTTGCCGTTATTCAGAAGTAAATAACATGCCCCTATTATTTAATAATTATACCTAGGAATAATTTTCATACAGTAACTAAATAATGTATTTTATATATTGTTATTCTTGAGTAGTGAATATGTTTTGTTTTCAGCAGAAAAAAAATTAACTATATCAGGTTTTGCCAAAAAGTCCAGAAAGCGAGGTGAGAATAGCAGGCTCTTTCTCACAAATTCAGATACTTTGAAAATCTTAGATGTCTAATTAGATGACATACGTGGTGGCGATCCTGTAATAATAACTTGTTAATTCACCTTTCATGTCACATTGCATCACTGAAAGCCGTTCTGAGATTTCTGCCAGCATATTGGATGGATTCTCATGTTTTACCTGATGTCTGTTACTGCTGCTTTTAAAATCAGTGTACAGCACAAACCTTTCTCAAAATGGAACAGGTCATAGTATTGCTGACATGACAAAAAATATGCTAGTGCCATTTAAATCTTTTGTAGTTGTGTTTTTTTGATTTTTAAATTATTTTTGAAATTTTTTGTATACAGGCAGGTATTATCAATGAACCAACAAACACCTACCTCCTAAATTATATGCATGGTCAGGTTTCACTGAAAGCAAAATGACAAAATGAGCTCAAAAGCTTGCAGCAGCTATCTCATAACTTTATTAAAATAAGTATTCATAAGATGGTCCAAAGTAAGTTTAAAAAAAAAGCTGTCGTAGAAGCAAGAACCAGCATTTTTTCCTCAAGAAAAAGATCCGTGTTCAAAGATATTCATTTCTTACCCTCAAAACCATTTTACAAAAAAAAACACCAAAACCACACACACAAATGCCTTTGATTTCTCTTAGAAGAATACTTTTTAATCTCTGAAAAATTATTTTCATCTCCATGAAAAAGGGAAAAGAAAAAAATCACGAAAAGAACCTACCTCAGTGTGAGTCGCAAAATATTTTTTCTTTTGGGGACAGAGTAATTTGGGAGTAATGCCATCCTTACTGCTTTCCCCAGAATTGCTATTATATTTATTTATTTATTGTGCAGCTAAGAAAACTCGCCGTGGGTATGTTGGATCACCCTCTGTGATGTGGCAGTAGGCATAAAATCAGTGGCTTTCTGTAACTCCCCTGCTTAACATTCAACAGAGAGGGAGAGGATCTAAATGTAAAACCTGGCTCCGAAACACCACTGTCAACTTCCTGCCCTCCGACAAATGATCCAGAGCTACTCCACATCAGGATGGAAATGTGTTAGGCACTAAAAACCACTGCTTGCATGACATCATTCCATAACAGATTACACTGTAATGTTAGGAATGTAATCATTAGCATTTAAACATGCATAAAATTTAATTAACCTACTTACCAGTTTGCTTAGAACTTTTGAAGGGCTACCTAGAGTCCTCTCTAAGCATTTTATTGCAGAGTTTTGGAAAGCTCACAAAAGAGAGAAGTTCACTGGGATTTTTCTCCCTAAAGCTGATGAGCCATGACAGATGAGCAGATGACCCGAGTTAATTATTATTGAATTCGTTATTACTGCTTTGTTGTCACCCAGCTCAGCCAGGGTAAAATGATGACAGTAGGTATCTCATTAAAACAGCTGTTTCAATTATGTAGCGGCAAATATTTAAAAAGCGGGCCTTCCAAGTTTAAAGCTGTTAGCAAAGTTTGTTTGTGCTGGTTGTGCCAAGATTCTTTGACTGAAAAAGGAGGGGAGAAATATTGTGTTCGTCTTAATTGGTTGGGGTAGGAGGAGAGGGATTCTAAGCAGCAGAACATAAAAGGTTGAATATGAGCTCCAACCAAATTTCCTGAGTTTGTGGGTGAATTTGTTTTTTCTCATCTTTGGTTAAAGTCAGTTTTGTTTACTGTACATCAATTACATTTAGACAGTATGACAAAAGAGGAGTGTTTGTATTGAATTCTTTCCAGCTGGAGGAAGTGATATGACTGTAAGGTTTGTTTTGGGTATTTTTTTGTTGCTGTTTTGTTTTTAACTGTTTCTTGTTTACTAGTTGACATTCATATTTATTCATTTTAAGCAGTAGGAGGTTATTCCCTCCTTCATCGACAAAAACAAGTCCTGTCTCGGGTGCTGTTTCATAGCCTCTCAATAGATATTTGGTCTCTAATAGGAACAAAAATTTGATTTGATTGCACTCTTTCCCTAATATGGTTCCATCGTCATGTTCAGCCCCTTAGAATCCATGCATTTCTCTGCAATGAGTGCATTGATGCCTCTGTGTACTGAGGTTTTACACCCCTCTGCTTTCATTTTACTTATATTTCCACAGGACAAGTATAAAGCCACAAAATTCTTGACAATGACTTGACTTGAACTTGTCTCAGAAGAACATCCTACAGTGATCAGATAGTTTCTGGTTAAGATGTGTAGTTTCTGGCTAAGATATGTTCTGTAAGAGTATACTTCCTCTGACAATTATTTTGCCAACAAAAACCTCAAAGTCATCATTATTGAGGTAAATGGCTCCGTGTCCACTGAGAGTGAGTTTGTGCTTGGGATAATGTATCTCTCCAAGGTGGTGGATATCTACTTAAACAATTTCTGTAGCCACAGCAATAAGTAGCATGCCCTCAGTGGCCTGTTCAACCCAAAAATCACCTCATTAGAGAGGGCTGGGTGCTACAACCGTGTGGATTTGAGAAAGGAAAGCATTTCTGCATCATTATACTTACTACCGACTACAGCTATCAAAGTCAGGATTTCCTCAACCTGCCCTATTTCCCAATATGAATTCTATCTGGGTAGAAAAAGAAAATTTTTGGCTACTTTATTGATTTATGGACACTCAACACACTAGTTTTAGCAGTTGTTGAGTCACTGGCAGCAAGTTCTAGAGCAGTGGTCACTGCATGTTATGTCCAACATGTCCAGAAGTCATGCCTAGGGTCAGGAGATCCATTCATGGTAAATTCTGTGTAGACAGTGTCGGACTTTCAAAAAATGGGCCACATGTAATTAGTCCATTTAAAACATTGCGTGTAGAAATATGAGAGCCCAGTGACAGTCTCTCTGATGTTAGACCAGAAGGAGCTTTATGAATTTTCCTACTCATAGAAACACATAAGGAACTTCTTTTAAGCTTATGTGTGGATTTTACTGTCAGCCCAAAGGAATTGAGAGAATGGTGTCTCCTGTTAAAAGGGAAGTCATGTACTTAATCAGAAGCTGTAAAGGGCTGTATATGATAATCTTAATCCTGAAAGCGTAACAGTCACTGCTG
The DNA here is from genome assembly GCA_013397865.1 of Struthidea cinerea. NCBI lineage: Eukaryota > Metazoa > Chordata > Aves > Passeriformes > Corcoracidae > Struthidea > Struthidea cinerea. The sequence goes on from VZTI01000079.1 coordinate 808,008, forward strand.
TTTCTCTCAAAAATGTGATTATTAAAAATAAGTACTTTTCAGAGACAACGCAAAAGCATATTTATCATTACCACTAGTTTTCTTTATTTTTAGAGTTAAAAATGCCTGTATAACTCCATTTTGGCTTGTGCTTGATTGTTAATTGTTTCCATTTCAGAGAATCTAATATAATTGCTGCTGAGTGGCTCTTCTTTCCCACTAGTCCTGTTTTGTCTTATGAGGAAAAAAGCATTCTCAACCAGGATTTTTTTTTAAAACCATATATAAATTTTGTCACTGCAGCGAAGAGCTCTTACCAGGTGTCCAAGCATCTAAGTTAATTATAGCTAGAGGATAAAGAGGATAAAACTCTGTGTTCATAAAAGTTATAGATGAATCTTGGGAGTGAGGGGGAAGGGTTGTCTTACAGGTATCATTATGTTGAAGCAGCTTTTGAGATAAAAAAGAACATCTGAAGTCTTCATTAGGAATTATAAATTTCCAAGTCTCATCATTCCAATTGCAGCTTTTGGGCACAAGTAAATATTCCAAAAGGAAGCTCAGCCACTTTCTTCTGTTTTCTACCTAGACTTCCCTATGGTTTAATGTGGTTTTCAGCAGTAATCACAATTATTCATCTCTCGCATGGTAGAAAATATGCTGTGCACTTGTTCTAAATTCAGGGATGTGGGACAGCCTTTACTATATAATCAAAAATAATCTGGACCCATCTAACACAAATTTTTGTCTTTGGAATCCCTCACAGCTGAATAGTACATGCAAGGTTTTTCTTCAAGGCAGAGAAATTGCTTCACTGCAGAGAAGCCCTACAAATGAAGTCAGACCATCAGGGAGAGTCACACTCCTGATGACTGATAGTAATGTACCTGCCTTTCTGCTGATTATGTACTAAGCAGAAAGGGAGCAATCCCAGGGAGGACCCCCAAGGCAGAATCATGCCGAAGAGAAAAGGGCTGTGTGGTAGGAGGAGTGACACCTGGTGCCCTTTCCTGAAGTGTTGGATGGACATACTGCTACCACTTCCACTCCTGTGAAACAACCCTTTGTGAGAAAAGGGGGTCAAAGCCCCAGAGGAGTCAAGGGAATTTGTAGCACTGATTGGAAATGAGAACTTGGACTGCTTCTTGGTAGGAGATGCAGCCACCTTTCCAGTTCTTTTGGTTTGTTGGTTTGGGGTGGTGTTGTCCTCCTGGGCCACTTCTCAAGAAATAAAAACATGAGAAGCTCTGTAGAAGAATGGCAAAATGCAAAAGAGAGACAAGGTTCTTAGAAAGAAGGTTGATCTCTTAACTACATTTTGAAACCTGTGATTTTGTGTGATTTGTCCCAGAAATCAACTCAATAGTTTTGTCTGATCTGAGTTTTGAGTTCATTTGTTCCCACAATAAAAAAATGAAGTTTCAAAGTAGAATCTCGGGGAATAGTACGGTAGGATTCAATGACATTAGATTTGGAAATATTCATTAAGAGATTTGGAGATAATCTGATTAATATTTGCTTGTTTGAGTTTTGGGGGCTTTTTGTTTTTCTTTTAGTTTTTTATTTTCCTCTTTGTTCTCCCCAGTTTCCCAGTTATGAATTTAGGGCTCTTATGGTCAAATAGGCATTATTATTTATTAATTAGGGGATTAATATTTCTTATCTAAAATAGATGTAAAGCTTAAATCAGTATTGATTTCCAAGTTAAGAGTTATTTTGGATACTTTCATTCAGCCATATATATACATTTATCTACAGGTATCCTTGTGTTTTACTTGTTTTGGCACCTTTCTCCAGTAAAATTTTCCATAACATTTTGGGTTGGGTTTTTTTATCATTATTTAGAAAGTATCAAAGTACGTAAGAGTGATAACCTGCTATATCATCCAATGTATCTGTCTCCTTTTTTTTGCAATGGCTGTCTTCTGTTGAAAAATAAATAAGTAAATATTCAAGATTTTGAAGAATAAGCTTCTCACATTATGCCAGGTTTACTTCCCAGTCAACTTCACTGATGAGTATA
>VZTI01000079.1:815009-847509 GCA_013397865.1 Struthidea cinerea
ACAGAAGAGGCTCCCAGTTGACGATAATATTTGAAATGCACCTGCCTCAACAAAGAAAAGGGTCTTTGCTTCAGCAAGAATTAGCTGCAGAGGATGGAGTCAAAGGCAGGGGTCAGACGGTGCGGCAGAAGGAAAGGAAACAGGGACACAGGACGACTAGGATCAGAGAGAAGATGCTGATATCTCTTATCAAAGAGAAAGTCAGTGTCATTACAAAATAACTTAGTAAGTGTAGGGAAAGAAGCAAAGAGAAAGGTAAATCCCAGCTTTGCAAATGTCTAACAAAAAAAAACCCTAACTAACAAAAATTAGCAGGCTGTTCACCTAAATTCAAGTAAACTAGCATGAAGTGGAAGATGTCCCATTGTTCAAGAATATCTTTTGTGAAAACTTTATGGAAGAATGAGGAAGTGCAGGTCAGAGGAGACCAGGTCTGGCAAGACCATTTAGAGCTGTAAACCTGGTAAGTAACAAAAAGGGGATAAGTAATGAAAGAGTATCTGGTGGGAGTATTCAGAGATAGAATTTTTCAGAGGAAGTAATCATATTCAGTTGAGAAAATTATGTTGAATACTTAGCTGTGTGGGTCTCTAGAGAAGGGGGTTATTTGGGGTTCCTGAAATGCAGTAGACAATGCCAAGATGAAAGAGTACCTGAAGCAGTAGGCAGAGATTACTAAGTAAAGTGAAGGTTAATTATTGAGTATCTGCAGGGTATCTGTGGGGGATGAGGACACTGGGAGAATTCTCTTTATTAGACAGTTAGAGAAAGAAGATGGATCACAGAAGGAGATGAGGTTCTGGGAGGGATGAGAATTTTCCTCTTTCTTACAAATTATAAGAAATTAAACATATTATTTTTGGCCTAGCCTAAGAATAGATAAAATTCCTTCTGAAATGATTTAATGAATAGTGCAGTGGAAGTAGAAATTGTAAGTTTAGATGAAAATAAAGAAAATGTTGAACTGACAACAAAAGATCTTAAAAAAATTCTCATTTGTTTTGAATGCGGCAGGAATACTTGTACAACTATATTAAAGTTCCTGAGCTGCTACATCAGATTTATTTATTTCTATTTCTCCATAAGGACAATGTCATTCTACCATTAAAATCAAAATTAATTAGTTACCGCAAAATTAAAAAGTTACTTTACTTTCCTTCTTCTCACTTCTGTCTATACACATAGATGTTACTGATGTCTCTAGGTTGAAATAACAGGGGCAAATTAAAAAAAAAAAAAAATAAAAAAGCATATATATCATGTTAAGATGTCCAGGACTGTGCTCAGATGAGAGCTTTAGTTTTGTTTGTTGTCAGAACTGTAGAAATCAACTTGACACGGAATGTCTGCGTATCCAGGAATTATCTGGGAAAAATCACATGCAAAGGCAGCACCAGTTAGGAGTGGTGAATTGCTTGAACTCATTTGTAATACTCATGAGCAGTTTGATCGTTTCCCCAGCCTTTTGAAGCCATGTGATTTGTGCTGTAAAGCTAATGCTGGCAATAAAGAACCCATGTCTATCTGTTAATCAGGTTGAAGATGGCAGCTGTTTCACATCAAGAGGATTTTAAGACAAAAGAAGAATAAAATACAAGACAGAGAGAGAAAGGAAAATTCTATTCTTTGTCAGAGTCTAAAATTAATCGTGATGATTTAAACAATTCCAATGAAGACCTTTGTATATGCTGAAGAGATAGTGGGAAATACTGTGTTTCATTGATGAAGCATTGATACAATCAGCTTCAGGTCTCATTGAATGCCTTGAAATCCTTTCAAATTCCTTTACCTTTCAAAGTCTCTAGCATGTTGGAGAAAGTTACCATTTCTTCCTTTGTTGCCAAAGCCTTCAAAATGGCATTAATTATTGTGGCTTTAATTCTTAGAGTTGTGCAAGAATAAAGGATATTAGATGTTATCTTTTTGTCATTTAAAGGAAGTTTTGTAATTCTAGGAGAAGGTTTCTTTGATATATTCCAAATGTTTCTTTGTTTATATCATGTGCTGACCTGATAATAAGACCCACTATGAGAAAGGACACTTCTATATCTTAGCTTAGATGAAGTTGGAAAGAGTTCTGAAGCGTAGTATTTCAGTGGGGGGAAACCCTGTCTCTTTGCAGTCAGTAAGGTTTTGCTGTTGTCTTCAGCTGAGCCTAAACTTACCCCACTATGCATGAAGAAGATCTGTGCTGTGTTGTTTTGGACTGGAGCAACTCCAACCAGGTTTTGTTATGTTGGTTTTATGACACAAATTAAACACCACTAGCCAGGGGATTCTGGTTCAAATGATCACCATTTAAAGACTGTACTGGATGTCATTTTATTAATATATGAATAAATATTATTTGATTCTAGAAAAAAAAAATAAAACAATTAAGCCATACTGGTAAATAGTTAATATACTCATTGTACCTTTTCCTTCCTTACCCAAAAGCAGCTCTGTTTGGAGTGACTGTTAATTTTATAGGTAAATGGTGAATTATAGAACCATGTTATAAAAATATCTCTCTGCCTAACGCATCTAGCCAGTGTCTTGCAATCAATTCATTTTGGACTCATCCCACTCTTCAAGAAGCCTCATACAGGCAAAAGAATCCACCCCACAATATTTATCTTTTTGCTTCCACAAATTGCACACAGCCAAAGGCTAAGAAAGGGTAAGATTATAACAGGTTCTTGTACATAGAAACATTAGCAGTTCTCAGTCTCACAGTACGAAATACATGACTGGAACTTTAAATGGATACCAGTGGGAAGGGCATGGGCTCACTCTTCAATGAGACCCACAATGTTTTTTAGTCCATGAATGGTTCAAGATTACAGACTTTAAGTTCATGGTGTCTTTATGTTTTTAAAGAGGGCTTTTATGGCTCTCTCTGGGTTTTGTAGAGCTGGACATGGGCACCTGGTTTTGCAGATGTAGGGAAGTGAATAAATACTGCTAATAAAAATCTTAAACACTCATCAAGAATTTCCTGAAATATTTCTTCAGTAACATGCTTGACACATATTTGCATTTATTTTGTCATGTACACAAAAAATATGGTGATGAATATATACTCTGTAATGTATCTTTGTACATTTATCATGTGCTTATTAAAATTACCAAAAAGTCACAAAGAATATCACATATGCAATCTCTGGAGAGGGAAAAATGAAGCAAAGTTCAATACATGTTCCCAAAATGCAAGGTTTTATATTCTAAGTTGCTAAATAGATTTAATACATGTTATAGTTACTGCAGAAACCTTAGTTAAACACTGGGCACTGGTGACTTTTGATCTTGTTTGTATCACAATTGCAGAGTATGCATTGATAGTATACTCATTTATGTGCCTATATGTTCATTCAAATGCTTTGTTGTGTCTTTTTTTACCTAAATGAAAGTGGTTTCTTTTTGTTTTCCCACTTTGTTCCGCTCTGTTCCCATACCTTAGTGAAGTTGGCTACAACTGTTACTGTAGCTGAATACATGGGCAATTATTTTCAAACAGCTGGAAACTTTTTAAGGCTCGTTTTTCTGCTCCGTGAGGTATTAGTAGGTAGCTCTTCTTTCATGATGGATTGCATGGCGCTGCCTGAAGACTACCTATATTTTCAATCTCCTTTTGCTTATACTTAACAGTGAAAAGGTCTGTAACTTGAACCACACAACTATCAGGTTCCACACAGGAGCCTCACTATTTGGCAAATTATTTGCCTTTGTTGCATTCATTTTTGTTTATAAAATACTAATTACCTCTTTTATTGTTTGAAGAGATTAAAAGTTAATAGGAGAAACTAAATAAACAGAATGCCATTCTGCACAAACTATATAAGCTGGTAATTAATTTCTGGCCTCCTCTGAGCTAATTAACTCATATAAAGAAATGAAGTTAATGAACCATAATTCTAGTCATACAAGTGTAGATACAAGCAGTTTGACTTAATGAATTAATAAGATATTTCCTTTCTTAGAGGTTTTTCAATTGTCTTCCTAGTCTGTAGGCCTTCTTAATGTTTCTTTCTGGCTAAAATATTTAATAAATGTCAGGGCAACCTGGAGATGGGACTTCACAAATTTTACTGTCATGTAGGAGACCACAATTTCAGAGCAAACAGGGAATTCTAGCTCAGCTGGGTGATGAATCGTGATACACAACAGAGATGTTTTATTCTGACTGGAGGTGATGCTGTAACCATCCTAGACTGAAAAGTAACAGTGTCTGAAAATGCAGTCACTTTGCTTTATCTGGACTAAGGCACAAGTAAAAATGAAATAACTAATAATTATAATTGGCTGAGTGAAAGGATCTGTTGCTAGTTTAGACTGCTGACAACCTCATTTCTATCAGCATTTCATCTGGAATTTGCAGTGTTATCTGAGCAGGCTATAATCAAAACTTGAGTTGGACGTATAATTCTTACTTAATCTTTAGCAAAAGATTGTTTATCTCATGCTCCCTGATTTTCTGGAAATAAGACTTATTTTGCCTGTTTTGCTACGGTACCAATACAATGTTAGCTTTTACTGTGCTAAATTGATATCAAATAGACCCCATGCTAAAGGAAATAGTATATCCAGTGTGACAGTTCTTGGAAAACCCCATCTCTGTGGTTTTGCTTTAAAAGTCATCCCCCTGTAAAACTTTCTGTGATGCCGTTAATACCCCCTCAAACAAAGGTGAGTCTTACGCACTTATGAAGTACCAAAACTCCCAAAATTCCATGGAGTACAGTTTTCTGCAGGACTGATTTTCCATTTTCTTCATTTCATGGGATAAAACATGATTTTATAGATTATTTTATTGTTAATATTTAACAAACATTTTAGAATTATTTATTGATAAGCAGTCTTGAGAACTGATTCTTCTAACACATTAAGAAAAAGAACATAAGCAGAGGAAAAAAATAAGGTTTTAAATCCGATTTTTCCCTTCAGTACTGGAGTACAGAACATAATTGGACATCTGTTATGAAACCTGGAACTTCATGAATCAGTGAAAGAATTCTGTTGATTTCAGATGAATTTGAATCTCTAATTATTTCAGAAGAAGAAAATAAAAGAGGTAGAAAGTCTTTACCTATTTCTGAAGGCCACACTACTCTATATACATATATTCCTTGCATCTTTTCCCTTTTAGATGAAAACTTCTCTTATCCTATTGTTTTAAATGTGTCATTTACCTAAGTGTCAGCAGTCTCTGTTTCAGACCTTTGACCTTGGACTGTGATCAGGTGATCAATTTTGTTTTCCTTGGGCCTCAAAGCACAGCTGACACAGCTTTAGAAATGTATTTCATCTTGATTTAGTAACTTTCATTTAGCCATCTCCATTATTTACTTAGATGCTAAGAGTACATCCTTTCTGGGCTATTTGTTTCTAATTGTTGAGGTAGACACACATAAACATGCTGCAGTCACTAAAAGTAAATGGTGTCTGGCTGCTGATAGTCTGAACATAATTCAAAAAAATCTCTTATATAGCAGCATAGCAGCATTTGTCATTAATGAAAAAAAAATGGCAGCTCAGTACCAACATGCAATGTAATTAAAAAGCAAGATTCCAATAAAACCTGTTTCAAAGCAACCTGTCAATATAAAACCCATGAAGGAAAACTCAAGCATGACAAAATATGATTTTCCTAAAGAAAAGATTGGTGCAGCATTTCAGGTTTTGCACAAATACGAATACAATTTCTTTTTTTTTTTTGGTTCTGAGTCCATTTCTCTGATCCTGCCTGTTAATAGATCCTAAGTATTAGATCCAAATACTTTGTCCATCCAAATCCATGCATAGCAGACTCAGAGCACTGGCAGTATCACATGAGCAGTATCTACCATAGCCACATGTGGAAGGTATCTGAAAAGAAAATGCTGCAGAATCTTTTTGAGTAGGCAATTATATTCATTCAGAGCATAAATTATAAGGTATTCCATGTCATCACAAGGGCAAATTTTATCCCTCAGGGTAAGTGTACCTTTCACCTAGAATAAATATTTACTTATTTATGAAAGGAAGGTGGGATGGTGCCCTCACTGAATACAACAGATATTTTAGGAAACAAATAAGGTTATTGCTGTTCTTAAGTCCTTTTAATGCTGTGTGAGATACCGATGGTTAAGACTTGCATCTTATCTTACAAGCTCACTGTACTTGCTCAAGGACAACCAATAGAGTGCTATCCAGAGCAGCCTCCATCTACAACCAAATCTTTGCCAAATCAAATTCTTATGTCTTCCAGAGCAAGCCAAAACCACAAAGTTCAGGCATTGGCAGAGTTCATCTTTGATTAGGAACCCAGCTGAGGTATATATTGTGTTCTAAAATTTTTGATTAATAAATTATCAAATTATTCTCTTCTGTAGACTTTGCTGCCACTAGATTCCTGCTTTAAAATACTCCCCAACTTCCTGTCTGTAATCTTTTTTTGAGATGCATCATAGTGCTAGAAATATGCTACTGGGCATGGTTATGATCAGAGCTTAAACTACAGATTTCAGAAGCCTAGTCCTATTTACATCACAGATTTAAAACTGCTATATGTATTACAGCTAATCTTCTCTTCCTTTAGAAAATGACATGTTTTCAACATATGTCAATGAACAGCATGAAAGATCATTCTGTTAACAGATAAAAGTAATCCTGGTGTACTTGATAGGAACTGCCTGAACAAGGTAAAATTAAAATACAGCTTCCTGTCTACGCTATGAATTAACATATGGGTGTTCTGCACTAAGATTATATCTCTTTTCCCTTGGTTTTCTTTGTAGGCTTGATTATTATTAAAGACTAAACCCTATGTTTAAGACTGTGCAAGTTAATACTCTTGAATTAACTTTTAACTTGTATTTTTTCCTAGTCCATAATCAGATAATCTATGAGCAGGACTGTTTAATAACTTTTAATTTTAGGATTTTATTTTTCTAATGACCTTTAATATTAACCCTTGTTTGGTTGATGAAAGGAATATATTTCCTGTCCTGTGTTTGCTCTCTCTAGTCTGTTCTACTGCTAGATAGATGACATACAAGTACTATTTTTTAAATAATAAGACCAAGGAGAATACAAAATAGAAAAACACTCCTGAAAGGTGATACTTGGTGGCTGAGTTTACAGGAGAGAGTCATATTTCCATATGGTGCTGCTGTAGCCATGCACCCTTTCAATAGCCTGCTTCACGTGGCTGCCTGCACACTTGACCTACACTTACAGATTTAAGCGTTCAATTCCAAGTCGCACCACAAGCAGGCCACCTTCAATAAGCAATTTGAAAAGGCTACAATCTCTTCAGATTAGACATTTCTGTGTGGAAAGCTTCCCATAATTTTGGCACAGGGAATAATTTTACAGCTTGTGATTACTACATTCCTTTACCAAATTCTGGCCATCAGTGAGAAGGGGGGAGCATATACCTTCTAATGACGATGAAGGGTAAGTTGGGCAATGATGACAAGCAGACACCTAAAAACTCTGGCAGGCTTTTTCCACCATGGTTCATGCAACACTGGATGTGCATGTGTTATCATTCTAAAAATAAAGCAATGGTTATGATCATTATTGGGAGGATATGGTTTTAGAAAAATAAACCGCTCTCAGAAGATAGCTTTAGTGACATAAACATATTAATGCTGAGATATAAATCACAGGGTCCTTCTGCATTTTCATTATCTTCCTCTGAGGATTTACTGTGCTATAAATGAGATTCTATAGGAAATTCACCCATCTACAACAATTTATAGAGTGATGCCAAGCCTATAAGGATTAACACTCAAATCATTATATCTATATTTTAATCATAGTTGTAATCAATTATAGTTACATAATCTTGACTTTTCTCCGTCCATTTTTAATACACTCTGGCTGCTGTATTAATACTTTTTTTGTTGTTGAGAGGAATCACAAATGGTTTCTTAAATTAGAGAAAGAAAAACATTGAATTCTTAAGCAGATAAAAAAGGCTTAAATACATCATGATTAAACCATATGTCTTGTACGATCATCTCTTAAGTACTATAAGTCTTTACAGATGTACTGACCTCTTAGATTCCACAGCACAAATGAATCCCATTGCAACTGTGATATATTAATATTTGTCAAAGTCCTCCAAATTGAAAAGATTTTCTTTTCCTAGTACATGGGATTGCTTAGTTGAAAATTAAAGTTCTTGTCCAAATAGAGCTGACAATTTGTTGTCTTCTATTCTGGGGAAATTTCTCCCTCCTTCTGTTAGATAATATTTATTGTGTTTCATTTTTAATAGCGTGAGAACAATACTGGCCCATTCATAGTTACTAGAAAATGTTTGAGTCTTTAGGAGCAAATGAAGTTGAGAGCACCTAAACATCTTGAAGACTGTCTCACCTTCGTGTGTAGAAACTCTGACTCAGACAAGAAGTAAGGTTAGAGCAAAATATGGTTATTATTTTCACACTTCCCACATTGTTATTCTGCTTCAGTGGGTGTTTAATCAACAAGAAATTAAAAATTATTTGGAGATGTACTTTGTCCTGAACATTGTTTTACCTTTGTAATATTGCCATTTATGTGGATTGTCTGAGATCTGGGAGAATAGGAATAGCAATTATGTCTCTCATTTCTACTGTTGCAGGCTCTCTGCAACACAGGGACATGTCATGACAGCTGACCTTCAAACAGCAGAAAACAGGCATCTCTGAAACATAAATAATGTGGATTGATTTTGGAAAACTACAGGTTGAAATCAAAAACATCAACCAACCCATTCATTCAGTCCACCACAAAACGGACTAATTCAGCCCCTAATCTTTAACTCAAGTGGAATCTAGCTAAAATGAAACAGGTAAGCCTGACACTTCTAATGTGATGGAATTAATGCAAACACTAGGCAGTTTATTTTCAGGTCACATTTGAATGTGATTTATGAAAAATACCGTCAATTGAGTTTGATCACCTAGAAATTTGCTTTTTAAGTCATCTTCTATACCTTGATATTGAATTAGTCGTGGTATTTTGAGCCTTAAAACTTGCATCTTTACATGCTACTTTACACCATTCTGATTATTTATCTCTTTTGAACTCAACAATGACTTTTATAAGATCATAATTTTCTTTCTCAAAAATAGTAATTTTTTTTGGATTCAGAATGACTTTTCCATACCGCACTGCAGGAGACCTAGGTTAGGCAAGTTTTCTGTACAAAGAAGTTCTGCCTTGACCGTGCAAGGATCAAGTGTTGGAAAATTTAATTCCCAACACAAAATGGAAAGTGATCAGAAGATTGTGGATTATATCATGGTCTCTGTGGAGTGTGCAAGACTTGCAAGTCTGTGGCAGATTTTGAGCTAACAGTGTGAATTAATAATTTTGCATTTAAGGTGTAATTGTGAAGAAAAGGATAAAATTTTGTGTTGATGTAACAGAAGACTCTTGCAGTGTGATAAACATAAGTGATTTTTCTAAAATGATGGGTACAACTGAACACATACAATGGCTAAATGACATCTTTAAGAAGAAATTGTCCATAGAGTAGCAAAATGCATTTACAAAAAAATTACCTGATGCCTTTTAGCAGATGGATTATAACCATAAATAGAGAGGGACAATCACACACAGCAAAGGCATGAGCAATATAAATATAAGGTTATTGAATGCATGTCATCCATTTTATGTATTAAATTACACGAAATTCTTCATAACTATTTGTAGCTACTCTGCATTAAGAAAGAATCTACAATAGGTGTGTCAGTTATACCAATAAACACCTGTCCACCCTGTTAAAAATAATTGAACAGCTTTTTGTCTGAACTTGTCTGGTTCTGTTTCCCAGCTACTGAATTTATTAGAAAGGGTGTGGGATGGGGAATCTCTCCCAGATTTCCCTGAAAAAGTCAACTGTTAACTCAGCAGAATATCTCTGTCAATTTGTACTTAACTAGAACACAGTAGATGCAATATAAAAAAAGAAATGTCTGTGTCTCTGTGCATCTCTCAAAACTCTCCATCAAAAACTGCTCATGGAGGAAGGCCAGTGGATGTACTGTATACTCTGGAAGAGCAGAATATCTGTCAGATGGTTGACACAAAAATAGACACAGAAGTAAAAATTCACTTTCTGCTTGGACTCCCAAGCATTCATGGATAAAAATAATAATGGCAATGAGAAGCACCTTTGCTTCTTTGTACAGATTTGCTTCTGTACAACAAAGAACAGTCATAGTCAATGACCTTGAGTGCTGAGAGCATGCAGGAGGCATACAAGGAAATTACAAGATGTAATTATTCTAAGGGAGCGTTGTTACTGAGCCAGAAGCATTCCATGCACCATCTCAGTGGTACAATAAAGACCAGAGAATTTTGAGCTGCAAAATAATATGGTATGAAATAGGGTCAGATGTATAGTAATGGACAGATCCCAGAAGAGATGCCATTGCTGTGCAGACAGGTGAGATCCCATGGCAAGAGCATTGCCTTGTAATTTATTTTGGAGTAATTTCTCTGGATTCTTAATTTGGGTACGAGGAAGCAGACTGGGTATAGATGGTAATTCCTGATGGATTTTAATACTTTGTGAGAGATGGATAGGTTCACTTATACATCTTTTAGCATCCATTATAGCTTTCAGAAGACCAGGGAAAGCCAGGATAAACTACTCAGGACTGTAGCTGTGCTACATACTGTATAATGTGTGAAGATACTGTCAAAAAGATATAAAACTGCATGTTGAATAATTATTATGAAAAAATGTCTGTATATACTCTAGATACTCCTGATTAATTCACAAGGAGGTCAATTGCAGTAAATATGGGAGACATTTCGTCAGAAAAGTTATCAAGCATGATTCTGCAAAAGCAGCAAATAAAATTGAGGAAACACTAAGGAAATTCCAGCTTTAAAAAAAAAACAAAAAACAACAGCTGTATGTCTGCTTTTTACCAAGATCAACAAATGTTTTTTTACACTATTAGAGGTTTTTTTAGGTAAAAATGTGTTTTAGTAAGGCTACCAGTAGTTATTTTCCTTTTTCAATGTATTGATCACAGTCTAGAAAAGCAACAGTTCATACTTAAGGACTCTGTTACTGCACAAAGAACATCAGCAGTTTAAATATCTAGGTCTGTTATAGTCTCCAAAAAAGACTGTGAAATGTGTAAAAGAAATATATTCTGTTTTAGTCAACCATGTATGTTTATCGACATATTCATGGGAGCTGAGTAGCAATGGAGTCTCCAGAAACAGCAATTGAAAACACTTTCCTGATGGCACCATTGGGACAATTAATTATTCAGTTTCACATGGAGAAATACATTAGTGTAGCTAAATGAAGACAGGAGAGAACACAACACTTAAAACAAAGTGTTTCTCATTTAAAGCATAAATTCATGTGCATAGGTCTAGTTCACTTTAGTCAGCAAATATGCAGCTTCCAGTACCAATGACGGGTCAAAATAGGTATGTTATTGACAGAGGCAGAAAATAAGGCATTCAGTAACATACATAGCTTTTCTTCTACAGCTCTGTGTCTGTCTGTCTGTGTAATTTTTCAAGACAAAAATCTTCTATATCACTTATAAAAAAGCATTTGGATTTGGAAAGAGGGAAGTACTTGAGATATGCTGTTTTGATTTCATATTAATTCATAAATGTAATGATCTGTATTCCAGCATAGATATTAACATCAATGTGTTGAGTAGTCAAAAGAAGATAAAAACATGTATACAGCATTTTGATGATTTACATGACATTATGTCATCATAAAAGAAAAATGAAGTTAAGAAAAATTTACCTACACAGGAGAGACAGTATATTAACTTTTTGCCTTAAAAACTCAATAACCAAAAATTTAAGAAGTTACAGAATTTCAGACCTTGCAAAACTCTGAACTGAATTTGGCTCCATTTCCTAAACACATGATAAATTGTGTTTACAGAGTATATTTATTATGTTCACACTTAGAGAGGTTACAACCAAAGTCTATTACCAGAATCATGGATAAGGATTATACTTACACACTCTGTGATGACAAAAACCGATAATATGCACAACAATGAAAGAAATGGTTCCTGCAACACTTTCTCCACCTTTCTGCAGTCAGGTAGGGCCATAGAGGAACTTCACATATTCACAGTATCTTCCAGTATGGAACTAGAAAGTAGATAAAGTAGATAAAGAGCCAACAGGAATCAGAGAACTAAAAAATAAGCTTTTTCATTACATTTTCATGGCCTAACATTTATTCCAAAGCTCACTGTGTAGTATCTTAACTTTTCCTTACAGGTTTTCATGCTCTTCTCCTATATAAGTGATCCTATTTCAATATTACTTGGTTTAGCCCAATATGATCTGCCTTGAAGAAGAATTTGGCTTCCTCTTTCAATGCTGAACTAGAAAAAATCATGCACCTGAGCTCCAGAATTACCACAGCACTTGAATGCAATGTGTTTCGTTTTTAACATTTTGAATCATATGTGATTTGTGTTGCAAGCCAAAGTCAAGAAATAATTTTCCAGAAATCTCTGAGAAATAGATGTTCTAGTTTTACTGTTCTTATTTAACAGTTAGGAATTATGACTTTTTACAACTTCTAACTCAAATTATACAAAGAAAAATCAAAGCTATTTAGCATTGGTTTATGTAGCTATTTTTGGCATTAAGAAAATAAGTCACTTAGTATGCACTGCATTATTGTACTATTGTGCTGGCACCAATTTGTTTGTTTACTGATTGAAGCTAATTTAGCCAGTTTATAACATGTCAGAATTTTTCCAGGGGTTATAGAATACATGCTTTTTGGAGGCTTGCACAACCACTGATAATTAGAACATTAGCCCTTGGGTTGTTTCCTTTCTGTTTTTCCAAAAGGAATAAAAAACCACCTGGATGTGTTAAAACACCTGGGTAATTTATATGGAACACACACAACATACACATACACTTTCTTCTCCAAAACAGTAGAGCTTCTGTTTCCACGCTGGCACAGAAATGATTGATGTAACTAATGACTGATGAAGTAAAACCACTAGCTGTTAATAATTTCACAGTAAGCTTGTGTTTGTTGTTATACAAAATAGGGGCCCGATTCCTATGTGTATTCTTCATTGACATGACACAGAGATAGAAAATGGCATCCAAACTTGATTTTTTCTATTACTTCTCTTAGCAAAGATTGCAGCGCTGCATTTAAAACTACTATCAAATATTTTCACAGAAAGATTCTACTCAGATAAATGAATAATATCTATAAAAATTATATTTTGAAAAGCAAAAATCTTTTCTTCTACCTAGAAAGGACTTTCATTTTTGAAAAATATTTATTGAACTTCCTGATGTGAAAAGACCTTTTTTCCATCATATTCCTGAAGTAAATTTAGCCAGCAATCAAAAATATCCTAACTGTCATGCATACCTTTTTGGGGAAGGAATTGCTTGATAAGTCACTGTAATTTTAAATGATTGATTTGTGGGAAACCAAAAAACTGCTGTTCATTTGGAAATCACTTTGTACAAAACCAGTAGTTTATTATTAGTTTGCAAATTAAGACAGGACAAAGTAAAATTTTTCCTCCAAGTAAATGAATAGGAAAGTTCTTAAGGCAAGAAAAGTGTGACATTTTCTTTTATTTTGGTTCAAAAGCTGTAGTCTGTTCACAAGGCCCATCTGGAAGACATCTTCTATATCTATTGAGAGAACAGCAGTTCCTGGAAAACTTCAAATGTTCCAAAACATCAACAAAAACACAGGGTGAGAAGAAGACAAAATTACTTATCTCACTCTTACTTTTATGACAGACTTATGGCAAGGATGCTAAAGGTGTTTCACCTTATCACACTTCCTAGAAAAAGTAAAAAAATATTAAAATTACAAAAAACATACATAGAAATTTCAGAGAAAAAATCTTAGTATGTATTATTCCTGGGTGATTTATACTTAATAATTAAGTAAAACAACAATTTCTTCATCCTTTTCCTGTACTAGATCATGACGATGTATCCATGTTGTGAGTACATGTGAGTACAAAGGGATCTTGAAAACTTGGTTTATGCAGCTGAGCTATTTTGTGTTTATATAAAGAGAAAAAATCTTACCATCTTTACTCATGCAAAACCACAGTTTTGCTGCAGGATTCGAGTACATAAACTACATAACACCCCTAGAAACAATTAAGAAAATTCTTCCATCCAACTATACGCATTGGGAAAAAAAACCCTAAACAGCCAAGACTAAAACATAAATATCTTTATTCCAAAAATGAAAAATATTTGTCTGACCTGAGCTATGCAGCATTCTCTGTTACCCAAGGCCTGAACAAGGCGCTGTAGGTACCCGCTGCGAGCCCTCAGACATGCTGCCTCTGAACCCAGCATAGGGAGCACAAAACTGATGCTGTAGGAGACTGGCCATAGGTTTTTTGGGGGTTTGTGGTTTCTTTTTAAAACAGGGTAAAAACACTGTGATGAAGTTCCTTTGTCCTTTGCCAAACATAGGCTGTGTTGAGGCCTCTTCCTGGCAGTGTTCCATCCCCGTGCACCCTCCTCAAGGGCTTGCTTGGCACGATCAGCCATTACCACATCAGCCTGTGGAGAAGGGCCCAGCCCGCGGTGCCCCTTGGCTGCCCTGAGCGCTCATATCCTTCCACCTGCTGCTTTTAGGTCATGGACTCAAAAGCTGAAGTGGATTCTCGTGTGGAGGTAGATTGGGCTGCTGGGGGGAGAGCAGGAAGAGGAGGCTGGAGGCATGGCATGCACTGCCTGCCCGGGAGTGGAGAGCTGCACGCAGCCCAGGCTGCTCAACATCGCCCCTGACAAGGCCCACAACTCCATATCAAAGCAAATAACAAGAACTGCAGTGAAAAACTGCCTGACTTTTATTTCTGCCTTTCCAAACTATTGGCTCCTTCACTAATAATCGGGATTTATTACTGCGCCCATCTGCTGCCTCTCTAAGGTCAAAAGGTAAACCGCAGCCATCGCTGATGTCACCATCAAGGTAGCTAGTAGCAAATGGACCCTGACAAGTGTACTTTTAAAAGAATATTGTGGCAAGAGCACTCTGAGCATGAAAGTCAAGCTGATAAAGAAAATAAAGTCCAAAATACTAAAAAGATGTCAGCTTTTAACCCATTAATCCAAGTGATGGAGTCCAGCTGTCAGTCTTCTATCTGAGCAGCAGTCAGAAAGAAGAATGAGCTCCTATGCCCAGTGAAATGTAATCAGGTCAATCTCTCTACAAGGAAATTCCCAGCACATCACATTTTACTGTATTCCTAGTGCAGACTCCTCAAAGGTACCCAGAAGAAGGAGTGGAAAGAGGATGAAGTCCTTGCCACAGTATTCTCTGTTTCTTCGTGACATAATGATGTTTCGTGGAGGGCCATCACTCTGGTTTTGTTTCTCAGCTTTTCATTTTCACTCACCAAGACCTGGCTCTGAGGCATTTATTTCTGTAGCTAAAGCAACATTTTTCAAGTTCAAGGGATAACCTCTGTCCCTTGCAACTGCAGCCCTCCTGATTTCTGACGCTGCTGTAATAAGGATCACAGTTTTCCTTCTGCATTGCTCTGTGTTTTTATTCAGGGTGATGTAAAGGGACCGCAGCTAAGGTTAAACTCTCCAGATAATTTTGTTGGTACATTTTATCAGTTTCCGGGCAGGAAACTCCTTTTCGACTGCATTTCCAGCTGAGAATAGAAAGTGAAAAGGGCAGAAAGACTGATGTGAGATAGAGCGGCCCTTTTTCCAGTGGAGATGGAGGATTTACCTCACAGTTTGAGAACAAATTAGAAACTGACAATGTGTCAACAAAGAATTACTTGCTTTGTCTCAGCTAATGTTTCAGAGAGGTTATCTATATCCATGCAGCAACACCGCAAACAAGCAGCAGGTTGCTGACAACTGATGTAAATAGCTACAATTCCTCTACTCTCAGGGTCATACATTACTAGCATCATTTTCTTCTTTCCATATCAAGCAGTTGGTGGAGATAGTGATTTGTAGTATATATATACAAATGAATTTCTAGTCAACAGAGACATAAGGCAGATTTTTTTTCTGATTCCAGGTGCCATGCCATCAGCAAGTGCTCATGGTCTGCAAACACTCCAGCAATTTATTTTTGCATTCTGAAGGGAGGACGGGGAGTGAAAATGGAAGACATGGCTAAGTAGAAGCTTGCTTAGATTAAACTTCAGATCTTTTGCTTTTCCACCTTGTATGTAAGGACTTATCTTGCTTTCCAGGCAACAAGCAACAAGTACAGTGGCATGACTCTGCATGCGATTAGTGGTGAGTCTTTCTCATTAAGCTGTCTTTACTATTTAAGGTGATGATGACTACAATGTCATAGAATCATGGAATGACAGAATGGTTTGGGTTGAAATGGGCTTTAAATATCCCCTCGTTCCAAAAACACTGCCATGGACAGGGACACCTCCCACTAGACCAGGTTGCTCAGGGCGTCTTCCAACCTGGCCTTGAACACTTCCAGGGACGGGGCATCCACAACATCTCTGGACAACCTGTGCCGATGCCTCAACACCCTCGCAGTAAAGAATTTCTTCCTAATGTCTAATCTAAATTGAGCTTCCTTCAGCTTAAAGCCATTATCCCTTGTCCTACCACTACTTGTAAAGAGTCCCTCTTCAGCCTTTTTGTAAGCCCCCTTCAGGCACAGGAATTCTGTGATAAGATCTCCCCAGAGCCTTCTCTTCTCCAGACTGCGCAGCCCCAGCTCTCTCAGCCTGTCTTCAGACTCCCTCTAGCATGGATACCACATGCTTTTCTTCAATGTTTACGCTCCCTTGAGCATTTGCTGCTAATGCCTCTGCTAAAAATCCAGAACTGATTGGTTAAATCCAGATTCACCTCCAGACAAAACTCTCCTTATGCATCCTCCTACATCCCAATGCTAACACCCACAGACAGGTATATTCCATACCAAACTGCCGGTTTCAGTACCGGTTAGCCAGAGACACACATCACCTTAGTGCAGCTGGCAGTATTTGGAAAAGGAAGTGACTAGAAGGCCTCAGCAGTCCATTGGAATTTCTGTGTCACTTTGAAATGGTTTCTGACTGTAAGGCTCAAATCACAAAAGCCATTTGCATCTGAGGCGGTTTGTGCAGAGCTGCACATGATAAATGTGTTAAATATGGGTCAGCTGCTGGAGATTGAAGTGGTATGATCTTGGGGGCTTCATGAAGCACTTATTTTATGTGTTTGTACTGCCACAGTGTGTGGATCTTCTCTCATACAAGACATACATAAATTACTGAAAATAAAATTGACCCATGAAAAATAAGAGCTTTAAATGTGGAGTCTAATTTAAGTAATCAAAGTGTGAAAGGTTAAAAGTCCTGCTTTCAGTACCAGTTTCAGCATAGCCCTTCCTTTGAAGCTGTCTTAACACCTGGATTATTTTATAGTGTATTTGATTCTCTAAAATAAAGGGTGTCTGCAAAGAAGGCTTAAGGGCAAATAAACTAAATGAAAAGCTAGTCACAGTGGTCAGATTGTCAGTCATGGAGGTTACATCTGTTCAAGGAATGGGTATGGCAGGAGCAGACAGAGGGCAAATTTACCCCCTGGTACCTCACCAATCTACCTGCGCTCAGAGTAGTAGTAAGTGCCTCTAGAGATAATGGGGTATTTCAGTCTCTGTTTGTTTGTTCCTTGGCCTCTGCTGAGGTTAAAACTGTGCCAGCTGCTGATAACTCTAATGGTGTTTTTCTGATATGGAAACCTATTCACCAGAGATCATAATGGGAGTATCAGTGTTTAGTACAAGTCCTTTGCAGCTATCAGATATTAAAGGCCTTTAGTCTATATTGACCTCACAGGCCAGACCAAAGCCAGGAATACAGAGGGAGAAAAGGATGATGATTACTTTATTTTAATAATACAGAAAGAAGAGACGTGACATATTTGAAAATAAATCCTTTAAGGTTTATACCTTAACCTCTTTTAGATCATTAGGGGAAAGCCATTAATTTGTTTTAAAATT
Organism: Struthidea cinerea; assembly: GCA_013397865.1. Classification (NCBI taxonomy): domain Eukaryota; kingdom Metazoa; phylum Chordata; class Aves; order Passeriformes; family Corcoracidae; genus Struthidea; species Struthidea cinerea. The sequence continues at coordinate 832,969 of VZTI01000079.1, forward strand.
GAGGAGAAAGATAAAACCACACAAAAAATGCTATGCAATAGATGAACACATGTGCCTTGAGAGGAACACATTTTAGACTTAGAAGCATCATTGTACTTCTCACAATTACATTTGTTCACCTGCTTCTTAAGTGCACGCTTGTGGCTTGTTAACAAAATGGAATTGTTTGCTATACAGAGGCTCCTAGGTGCAAAGTTAGAGCTAGCCTTGTATTTTTGCCATCCTGTTGTACTGTGTGGCAGGTTTTTAAGTTTTTCTTCCAGTTTTAATGTCTCTTCTTTATGTTCTTTGTAATTATGGAAGCAGAATCTCCTAAGTCTATTTTGTCCTTCAAATCAACATGGCAAAAATATCGATTCAGGTAATGAGGCACAGGTGTACCTTGTAGGCACTCCATAAAGAATTCTTTCCTGGGGAATCAGCCCAAAGTTGCTCAGCGCATTTCTGTAATTGTGCTACATTAGGCAAATTACTATATTAAATAGCCCACATGCTCACATTTCCACCTGAGTGGGGTGACACTAGGTTGTACACTTGGGTTGCAATAAATAACAGGCAAGAGGAAACAATTAGTTTAAGTAGACTTACTAAACAGAACTTTTCTGCCTTTTTCACTCTTGTGTTTAATCATGACTCTTCATTTCTGCATTTTACTTCAAAGTAGAAAAAAAGATCATAGAAGTTCCCACTATTGTCATTTAGGTCCTTTCTTCATTCTTTTGTCTTTCCTTCTCCTTATCCTTTCTTTTTGTAGCAACAATGTGTGTGAGACACTCTGCTTCAGCTCTAGACAGTCATTTTTCAAATAACCCCTGTGTGTATCAGATCCTTGATCTGTAATTTTTTGGATCAAATGTTCTGACTGCTCATCTATGTATTTATAACTTCATCCAAAATGTTGTGAGACACTGGCACCACTTCGATCAAATCCTCAGAAGACATTACTGAAATTATTTCCTAAAATAACTGGTAATTGTTTTAATATCTCTGTGGTTTTTTTTTTTCTCCCTTTAAACTCTCTTTGTTTCTCTGATTGAATAAATGTTTCAGTCCCTCATTTGTTAATTTTTTTTACTGCCCTCTGATAATTTCTTTCTAGATATTTAGAGGGCGGATTATCTTTTTTTCCTTTTAGCAATCGGTTGACACAATTTAAGCATTATGAGACCCTTCTCTTTCTTTATTTCCATCAAAAAAAACATTTTGTGGACTTAAGCCTATCTGTCAAAGTGAAAAAAAAGTTGTCATTCAAACTGGAGATTACTGTCCAGAAGGCTGGTTAAAAAAATAAGCGTACTATGTATCAAAGCTCTTCAAGATCAACAACTGACTGCTTCTCACAGATCATTTCTTAAAAGGCTAATAATTTTCAGTGTCTGTCATAGAAAATTGACCAACCAGTTGTGATGACCTTCTTTACCTGGAGACTGCAAGTATCATCTGTAGAGATATTTTATTAAAACTCTAGGTCCAGTGGTATCATTTGTAGTCTGTTTATTTAAGTCTTCAGAACTTTTTGCTCCCAAACAAGACAAGTATGAAGCCCTTGGAGAGCATAATTGTAAAGTCATGAAATATTGTATGTCAAGATGAAATGCAATGATATACAAAAATTGATAATTTTACCCCCTATATCTTTCAATTCAATCAGATGTTCCTGTAACAGAGTTTGTTAGAAATACCCCTTTTTTGCATGAAATCACTGACTCCATACTCTTTCATGACAGCCTCTTCTCACCACTTTCTCCCACTCCTCTGAATCTGGCTAGTTAATCATAATGCTTATGAAAGCAACACCATTGAGGAAAGCATATAACTGCTGATAATACTATTTATTTCCTTTTAATGTGTCAATAAAAAGGTAATTACATTTCATTTGTTTTTAGAATTATAATTGTCTTGGAGGAAAAGATTTGCCTGCTGGAACCAAATCCCAGAGATTAAAGCAAAAAGAAAGACAATAACCTTGCTATTTTCTTCAAGATAGAAGACTTTACTATTAAAAAAATAAATTGACAGATTCTTTGAAATAATTATTCTGAAACCAAAATGACCATAACTTCTTTTAAAAGATGTTGTTCCAATAAATGATCACATACTGAAAAACTATACACACATCAGGATAATTATATCAAAATGAATGACAAGAATGCATTTGAAACCCCTTTCTTACTTCTGCTAAATCTGAAGTAATTTTAAATTGTGGGGTTTTGTACAGCTGTCCTCTGTCTTCTGTCAACTTTTCTTGCACTTTTAAAATGAAAATACTGTGGAAAACATCAATCGCATGAAAAAGTCCAACACCTTTCTGAGGACAGCATCTGTTGATTTTATATTTGGTTACTAGACTGCTTACAGCTGAAGATGACATCATATATCAGTTGTAAAATTTGCCTTCACTGATGTCAAATGCAAAGCCTTGTTGACTGAGGCTGGGATATCGTGGGCAGTTTATGTGTGCTTATCTTTTTATTAATATGACAGCTTTTCGTATAATAGCTCTTAGCACCTGTATAACTTCATTAACTTCAACTGAGCCATGTCTGATTGATGCCAGTGCACGTGCAGGTAAGAGCAGATCCTGAGAACACTGTCCCAGTGTCAAACAAACGTTATTGGCAGTTTTTTTCTTCATTTTGTTGATAGCCTTTTTCTTCCAATAACTCTTAATTTTTTTTATCAGCATCTTAACAACAATATATTAGCGGTTCTCGTGGTGCCACAAACTATATTGTGTATGTTTTTATCAAACTGGTTGTACTCTAGTCTATTCCATTCTACTCCTTTTATAATGAAGGGATTTCTCAAGCACTTAGGCCTGCTACAGAGATGACCTCTTGTGTTGCCATTCACTGTGGTATGCAAGCGCTTTCTGCTCACACTTAAAAAGATTTGTGATTTCTGCATTTTGGAAGTAGGTTGCCTGTAGGCAGATTAGTGCATTTTAAGGCAGTGTCCAGCAACAGCCACTAAAGGCTGATTGGGTCCTCACAAACAAGAATTTTCCCTGCAATCATTTAGTCTGAATAATTCAAGCTCTAGAAGATCCTCCAATTATTACATTTTACACTGAGTCATTTCTGTGGACCAAGTTTTGAAGACATCTGTCATTTTAACACAAACTAGTCTTCTATGAAAGGCCTATTTTCATCAATAGTAGTAGATGAAACCGAGTAGCATTAAAGACATACATTCAAATATTAGTTTCATCAAGAAATCTGGCAGAACTTAGCATCTGTGCTTTAATTCAAGTACAGAATCTGCAAAACTTCTTCCTCCAAAAGAAATTTTTTTGAAGTCATGCAATTCAAAGCATGGAACACATGGCATTTCACAAGGACAATAAAGAACTATAAATTAAAGGTGAAATATGCCTTCTGAATATTTTATGGTTTTATGTGTCTATCTGTCCACTCAGCACTGGTGTCGAAAACGCAAACACATGAGTGAGTGAGCTTGAGAGTGGCACTTTTTGACAGAGTTACACGCTATGAATGGAGTCAATCAAGTGGGGAGTGAAAAATTCATTTTCTGACAGGGGTGTCAGCAGAATCATCAGGCGCTGATGACAACAAATCCATAGCTGGAGAAAAAACTGACAGGGTGGAAAACAAGAGACTCTAATACTGATCCCTCCTTTTCAGCTGTCCAGAACATAATTTCACAGCAATTATTGCCCCACTCAGTTTTATTAACTGCGGGCCTTAGATGTTTATCTAGACACAGGGCAAGATGTATAAGAAATTAAACAAAAGTGAAGAAAAATGCTGTGTCATGAAAAATAAATTATTTCCCCCAATGTAAACATTGAGGAGGATGAGGTCAGCAGAGGATGACTGCTGTATGTTTTAGAAGAATCTGCAGAGTGTTATTGACCTCCTCTGAGGTTAACTCAACAGAATCTATAGGTGAGTAAATCCTCCCATTTTGATAGGTACAGGATTTCTGATTTACATGGTTGTTATGCTTTAGTTTATTAAACCAAGCCGTAAAAGCAAGGCTAAGTTTCCAACAAAGGGATAAAGGGATGAAGAAGATGTTTTAAAGCAGTAACTTTTTGTTGTTTGTTGTTCACATGTTAAGTGCACTCTGTGGACTAGAGTGACGAGGGTCCCATTTCCAACACAGCATGGAGTGGGTGATCTCGTCAACTGTAAAATGAAGCCATAAGAGCACAGCATGAAAATGTATTAGCAACAGTTAGATAAGGGAGACCTCAGCAAGGCGTACACACTTCCAATTGGTGAAATAATGCTTTTACAAATTGTTTTTGGTACATTAAGTACCTTTCACAGCCAAAATTAAAAAAAAAAAAAAAGAAGAAGAGAAAAAGTAGACAAAAATAAATAAATAAACAGAGGCACAGAATTGCACATACAATAGACAGAACTGGGGCTTTTTTTTCCTCTCACAAAGTAATTTCATGCAGATTTTTTTTTATTGAAATTGTTTCCCAAGTTGACAGATCTTGTGTACAATGATAAATGACAAAGTGCTATGCAGCTGTCAGCCTGTGCTCAGGGAAATTGCACAAAAACTCCCTAATAATAATAATAAATATGCGTTTCTCCAAACAGAAGGTATTTTAAACTAGTAAGCACAGTGGTATAGTAAAGTAGTATTAAACAGCAGTGAGGTGAAGCTGAGAAAAGATTTATATATTTGTACTAATCTAGCAGCTCTTTACTGGCTATGACATGCTGACAAGGAAACAAGGGTTATGAAAAATGATCTGACACTATGCTGTTAAATCTATGAATTTCAAAGTGCTGAATAGTCTGTGGCTTGCCAGGATTGAATGCCTGAGTTATTTCAATGATTGTTACAGAAAAACTAGGACTGTGATAACAAACTGTAAATGCAATAGTACCATAAGGAAGCCAGTTAAGTAAAGTGACACAGATGACCATAGCATGTCTTTTTGGAAAGTCATGGAATGTCAGATAGAACATCAAAAGTGTTGATTCAATTCAAAACATCTTTTAAAAGCAGCTCTCTTTGTTAGGAAAAATGGACGCATAAAATTGCCAGAGGATGCTGAACAATACGTGGTGCAAGCTCTGTGCCAGATCCTAAAATAGATTGAACACTTGTAGTTAAGAAGACTTCTAGACTGTAACATAAACTGAGGGTATCTGAGTTAAGAAATTACTGTCCGTATGTTTTCGAGTGGGTCTCAAAAACTTGGATCTCAATTCAGGGCTTCATTGAATAAAACACAGAGCATGGTTTACTAAAACACAACACTGTTGTCTCACACATGTTGTTGAGGAGGTGCTGACAGTCTCTTCTGCTCAATGTCATTTATTCCATATAGTAACAAACATTTGATAGTTTTCATTTTCTTTTCTACTGACAGTTTTGAGTACCTCAAAATGCTATTGAGTTTCATTGTTCTTTGATTTCTGTAGGAATTAAGATTATTTTTTGGCATTAGTTTACTTGTCGGCAGATATTTTTTGAGGCTGATATTACACTTGGACATTCTTCAAGTTTGGCATAGTTGGAAATAAATCTTACCTCATTTTCAAGTATGACTACAGCTTTCAAAGATTAGGGACAGAAAATCTCAGAAAAAGATGAATTAAATTTTGCAGTTGCATTAATTCTCCAGTGTTTTACTGCAGACTGGAACTTCATTTTATTTCTTCAAGTTAGGAAAAAAATAAATTCAGTGATATTTCTGACAAATTATTTCTTGTTAATAAACAACACAGTGCAAAAGACTTCAACACAAGCTGTTGACTAAAATTGTTCATACCAATGACAGACTCATGTTTTTTCCCAATCATTTATGCTTTGGGGTTTTAACGATACTCTGGTGATGTGTTGATTCACATTTTGTCTCAGAGAAGTTTTGTCTTATGTCCTGGCAAGAAAAGGCATTGTCTTTGTGACATGAAATGGCCATCATCTGCTTAGCCATATTTGCTTCAGCCATATATGGGGGAGTTATGCTTCAGTATAATTACAAATTAAATAAATATATAATCTTAGAAAAAAGAAGAAGAAGAAGAAAGAGGGAGGAAATAGAAACAAAAAGGAAAAAGGGAAAATGAATTAAAAAAAAAAACAGAAATGAAATGTGTTTGTTATTGTAGATAATCCAGTTATTCCAGACAGGAGTCATGATTGGTATTCTCATCATTAGAGAGTTGAAATAAATGGCTAAATTAAGTTTCTAGACTCAGTAATCTTTGTCAACAATGTGTGAAACCACATGCTAATGTGTAACTCTGCATCTATCAAAATTACACATGAAAGCTTTACAAACATTTTACATCTCTTTTGCTTATTTCTTTTACTGGTATCTTTAAATAAGCATGGAAGGGCCATATACCTTCATATTTTAGGGCCTGCATGAACTTTAATGAGTTGTTTGTTTCTATGTTTTTGGTTTTTTCATTAGCCTTGCGCATCTCCTGATATCCTAATGCAATGGAATATTGTAATGGGACACAAAGACAAAAAACTGAAAAAAATCCTGTGTGTTGCTAATTTAATCTGCTGTGGAAACTAATAACTCATAAAAAGGTTTGGATTAGTTATGTGCCTTTTTTAACAGATTTGAGGGACACTTGAAGTCGTATTTGCATGTATTTGGACCTCTCTAGATTAATAAATGCTACTGACTTCTGAGTGAACAACAAGCAAGAAAAAAGATGCAATAAATTATAAGTACAATATGGGCTATATTGGTATATTCATAAAACATATGTAGGGTGAGACTACATCCACAAAAAACAATGGGATTTTTTTCTCTTGAAATTGCTAGAGCCAGGATTACACTGCCAGACAAGAACAATGAGGTTTTTCAACAGTTTTGAAAATGATCACATGGGCTTTATTTTGGCTAGTAGTCCTGCACTTTTGAGTCCTCACAGTTCAATCATCATTACAGATGAGGCCCTGATGCTGCATGTAAGGAACATGTCTGTGATTACAGCAGTCTCTACACCCAGATAAACTGAACTATGACCTAAAGTAAGTGAGTCACCTTCTACGAGGAATGGACATTTTCTTTTACAGCTGGAGATAAAAGGCATGTATCCATCTCACTAAAATATCAACCTAGTATAATTCTGACATTAAAACCTAATTAAAAGAGCCCTCAGGAGAAGATAGATGTGAAACTTCCCTGCACATTTCTGTTCTCTTCTTAAAACTGTTTTTAAAAATATTTAAAATTTTAAAATTTAGTTCTTCCTCCACAAGTCTATATAGCAGCAAATTAGTTACAAGAGTGGATTTTATTGATTTGTACATATCAAAAGATTGTGAAGAGAAAGCACAAATGCCCATCCTCTTTTGCTGGATTGCTCAAGCAGTTTTGATCTGTTTTTCTTGATTGTTGACTCCCAGCACTAAGCACGGGAACAAATTAATAAAAGATTAAAAAAATCTTAATTTTAAAAGTCCAAGGATAAAGGCAATCCTGAAATGTACAAAATAAAGCTTTTTTCTTTTTTAAAAAATCTTCATACAGTCCTGATTTAATTGGGAAGTCTGTGATTTTTACTTAGACTAAGGGATGGGGATAAACCTCTTTTCATTCCCTCAAAATCTAAGCTGTTTCACTTAGATCTTGTTCATGTAGATTCCTCTGTAAACTCACATGAGATCTATCTTTCAGTCAAAATGAGATGTTTCTCTACTCTCATTCATTTACTGCGTAATTAACCATTTTCCTTCCTGAGCTTTCCTTCCTGCATGCCGGGAAGGGTGCAATGTTTACCTTCTCACTTTAGCTGAATCATTGTTTGTCAATAAAACCACTTTCTAAAGCAAGGACCACAGTGTAACGAAAAGCAGCTCCATAATCCTGAAGTGTGGGTTAGCAAAGTATAACTTAGTGTTTGTATTTGGACCAGTCTTCAGTGAAATTCTGCTGTTTTAAAGAATGCCCAACTCTATTTCCTGGATAAATATACTTAGAATTTATAGCACCAAGGAGTTAACTTGTATGCATTCTCAAGCACAGGATATAGTAGTGGGGGAGAATTGAAATTTGTTGATTTTCTTCTTACTTGCTCATTTCAAAAGTAATTTCCATTATAGACCAATGGGAATTTTCCCTAAAACCTTCATCATTAAAAAATGTTTGAAATAGATGTAAAAGACAATGTCCATCTACTGTTTCAGAGGGTTTAACTCTACTACCTTGCAGTATCCAAACTAGTGCTGATGACCTTATTGCCCTGGCTACAGAATAAAGACTACTTTTATTCCAACCAAACCATTTCATGTAGAGACTGTGGCTAAGGAATTCAAAGAGAAGTTAGTTCTAAAATTAACAAACAACTATGAGATAAGTAAACAGATTGGAGTTTTTTATTCTGATCTTCCATTTCCCTCTGTCTTCTTATCATTTCTGTTCACAGCCCTGGAAGAAAGAAATAAGGAGTGTTAGTGGTTCCTTGTGAACATAGTGCTCCCACTTTTAATTCCAAAGGAGCATCCCCCTTGAGACCAAGTCCTTCACTTCTTGCTACATCATGGCCAAGCTTCTAGTGACTGGATCAGTGATAGCCCCAGAGGCAGGGTCTTCTGCATGACTGTGTGATGCTGAAATAGCAGCATTTGACAAATTTAAAACTTGCTGTTTGTGCAGTCGCTAAAAACTGCACCATTAGCTGGTTTTTCAGATTGCATGAGTGCAGATCATTAAGTGTTATTACAGTATTAATTATTAGAAATGTCCTGTACTAGCCAAATTAAATTGGGATAGTCAACGACCTGCAAGTTCCCAATACCACGGATAATTTAACAAGATCTCTGCCACAGTGTGCAAGGTATCTTCACATGTCAGTCACTTTATTTCACACTAAATATCAATTTAAGATTTTTTTTTTTTTTAATTTAGAGAACAGCTTATATTTGGTATAATGATAATGTGGTCTAAGAAAATAACCAAAAAGACACTTGTGTAAGAATTACATCCTCTGGAATGTTAGAGTTTAAAATATATAAATAATTTTATGTCCTCATACAGCATGTGTATTTAGTTTTAATTGATGCTTTACACTGTTGTGTACATCCTGACTGCTGTCATGGTTTTATGTGATTTCTGTGGCTATTGATCTATACCAAACTAGTAGAGAGTTTGAAATTAAAAAATAAAAACAGTTAAAGCTATTTTAGCTGTTATTGACTGAAGCTCCGTGAGAAGAACAATTACTAGATACTTTCCATTGTCCAGAGTAGGATGATTTTCAAAAATTTTTCTACAGCACTTGCAGTACCTCCAGCCAGCCACCCCTTAGGTCCCTTGTTGACCTCCCTAAATCCATCTGGCTGAAAACAGTGTATTACTGCCTCTGTGCTGTAGTTATGCCTGACAAATACTGCTTGGCAGTCTCAGATTCCAATCAAGCTGGGTTTGGTTAGTGGGACTTTCCTTTCATTGAATATAAATGTTTGTGTACAGTGACTGTCCAAGCACTGTGACACATTCAGCGTGTGTTCAAGTTTTCAATTAAAGCTTGTCTTTAGCCATTTGAAGGTGTTCTTGCTTGGAAATGAAACTCCGAAACAAAGGAAGAAAAGCAGATACATGAAAAGAAATGAACAACATTCATCAGCTCAATGTTTCCTAAAAAGGGCAGTAGGCTGATACTGTTCTGCTTGCTATTTCAGGTAATGTACAGTCAAAGAGCTGACACAGAGAAATAGGTTCAACAAAAAAAGTAAAATTTTAAAAAAAAGTAAAAAAACCCCAAACCTGATATCTATCGCCTATCTACTGCTTTCTTATTATTATGAGATACCTATAGCTGTGCCTACATATGCACAACCAGCTGTCTCAGTAGGGTGCTTTCCCTTCCTTGGTGCAGCTATAGCTGAAGGTGTGTTTAGTTAGCTGTTACCATCAAGAGTGAAACTGGACTTTGAAACTTGTTCTGCCAGTGTCAACAATTCTCTTACATACTTCCTGCAGCACACGGCTTCTTTTACTGTGCCAAAACCTGTAGTGCCACAGCCTGCCATTTTACTAGCATTGCTGTTAACTGTTGCCCAGGAGGCCTTTCCTTATAAAAGATTTCCGAGAAAAAGTACATTTTTAAACTTTCTGTGTTATTTTCTAAGAGAGGCATTGGTCTCTTTAAAATGAAAGAGGAAAAGGTGTTGGTCTGTCTCTCTCTGTTTGTTTACTTATTGGCAATGCAAGTTGATTCAGTGGCCTCAGAAAAGACTGGAAGTGAAAAAGTGATAGGGATTGAATGAAAACCCTTTTTTTATGATGTCCCACTCACTTATTCCATCTCTCTTACCACTGTATTGACAGTTTTAGTGTCTTGAGTTTGCCTTGAAGTTGTAACATGCTCTGGATGGCTGGAATTGGAGCTGGATCTTTAGCTTTGACATACTCTACCGGGGCTATCAGCTGAGCCAGTGAAGTGTTGAACTGCCTGCTGAACGTCATATGGCAGCCATAGATCATGTATTCCTCCTCTTTCCTCGCACATCAAACTCCTGTATATAAGCACGTTTGCGATTTTGTAGTGTGTTGAAACATAAGACACTACATAACAAGGTTTTCAGTAGCATCCATAACTGGTCTCTGAGCACTTCAGAGACCAGTTATGAACTTCATGGATTCCTCTTCTTTCATCTTCTTCTTTGACAAAAGAAGGTTTTTAATATGATTGCATCTATAAATCTTTCAACTATACTCATAAAACTTTATGACAGGGTAGCTTTTTCATATCTGATCAGATTTGCTTGATGGCGACAGAGAAAGCAGCAGAACAGTCTTATTTAGCTGACAAACTCCCATTAGAGACACAGTGCAACTTAAGGTGACAGATTCAGTCAGGAAGAGATGAAAAAAGGACCTGTTTATTTACTTCAGTCGATTTATTATGTTTCTGTTCCTTTGCATTGTTTCCATAAGGGATAAACTTCCTAAGGATGAGAAAGGAAATATAAAACAAAAGAACCCTATACTTATCTAACAACCTCCAGATATCACAAACATGGAGGGGAAAATAGTTTTGTCTGTGTTGTTTTTAAATCTAGCCCTATCAACTGTGCAGACTGATCTTTACCACACTCGGAAAACAAACACTGAGCAGACAAATCAGCACACTGGCCTGTGGCACGCACAGCCCCACTGCTCTTAGTGGGTTTCAGGAGTCAGAGATGTCCACTTCTGGGAAGAGGCACCAGACAGTTTAGATATTACACTGTTTAGCTGTTTCTACAGGGCCCTTAATCAAGGAATCAGCGAAGTTCACAGAAACAGTGTGCTCCCCCAGAAACCAGATAAATAAGCTGAGGTTCTGTCTAAAATGCAGTTTATTAGTTACTCTAGAACTTACTTACTTTAAAAGCATCTGGCCAAATATGGCATGGAAAATGGGTTTCATTTTGCCTACCCAGTAAATAATTAGAAAGGTTCCCACAGAGACCTCTCTCTAAATAATCTTACTTTTTAAATTGGCTGTTATAAAGGCGTTAAAATAGTCTGATAAATTTAAGATAAATCCAGTAATTTCCATTCACTTAGCAACTATGAAAGAGTAGAGAAGCAACCTGAAGTGAACAAAGGGTCAAGCAGCAGGAAATTTATGCTATGAACACCAATTCACACCTGTTAACTACTGTGACTAGGCAGCAGACAACACCAAGCATATCATTTAAATGGACTTTTCACAACTAGGTGTGCCATTAATTCACTGATTGGGGTCATTGAATCTGTTCCCTAGCAATTGTCCCAATTAAGCAGCCGTGCTATTTATCAGGGTGCTTATTAAGTTGATTTGTGAGTCTGTTTGTGTACCTTTACTTTAAACCCATATATACAATAAACAGCTGTTTCTAAAAAAGTGTATTCCCACCAGTAAAAACTAAATAGAGTCACACATGAGTGTGTTAATAATGCAGGGTAATAACCTCAGCAGAGAAAATGAGAAAAAAAGAAACAAAGAGCCATTAACTACAAATAAATCATTGGGCACCAAGAGTACATAATGCAGAATTTTTATAGATGCTTGACTACAAACACATCTCCAATTTTTCCTTTTTTTTGGCTTTCATTTGCCAAAACTCTGACTGTCTATGAAGCTTAATTATGGATTTGATCTTCAACAGTGTCAAATGCTGATTAAAATGGAGTTGAAAAGGGGCACAAATGAATGACTGCCTGCTGTGCATGGGGTTATGTTCAATCATTGAGGATGCTTATAAGGGATCAATGAACAGGAACTCATTATATCCTGGCCAAAACTAGCCATAAGCCTGGGAAAGATGCTTATCTGCAGTCCAGCTAGGTCTATGAGGGTTAAATTATATATTGTTTTTACTGTTGTTTCATTTCACAAAACTGCAAAAGTCCAGGCAACATTTTGTCAGAAAAAAACAATAAAGAATATGAAAAGCCCATCTTCACAGAACATTGGACATTGCAAAACAACCTACAGCTATTATCGGATATATCAAAACTGACAAGTAAAACTTTGGCTGTTGATTGAACAATATTTCACATGGACAGCACAAGCTCGTCCGCATTCACTTTTAAATGGAGCTGCTTATCCTGGAGAACTATGGGTAGGAAGTTTATGAGCTTAATTGAATTGGTGGTATTTGGATGATTGAAAAAAATTGGTGACATTGCAAAACTGGTTGTTAGATTTTCAAGAGCGAAACACCTCTCTTGCTCAACACTGAGCTCCGGGAATTGCAGTGGATTTCAAAAGATACTAATCCTCTTCACGAGCCTTTTCAAGGCACTAAGTAAAGGTTTATGGATCAATTGTTAATGTATTTGCAATTAATTTTCTCATGACTAAAAGAAAAAAATAGGACCCCAAATGCTAAATCTTAATGGCCTGACACTTACTTTAGTCCTGTGTCCTAACAGAGCCCCATTTTTTTCAAGGAAACATTTTGTCTTCTTTTGACTTCCAGCTGGAATCTAGGCATCTCCCAAACTCTGTCACATCCCCACATCTCTTTCTTATAAGTCTGAAAGTCCTATTTTATTTATCTCCAATTTTATGACAATCTTAAAATAATGATAAAAAAAAAAATAATAATAGAGTTAAACTCCTTTGAAAAGCAATCTTATTCTTATGTAGTCCACAGAAAGGAAAACATGAAAGAGAAGAGAGAAGACTCATGAAAAAAGGTGTGTAAATTTCTGTTACTCTACAGATATGTGTTAAGAATTAGCTTAAGCATGAGCTTTCTGCTTACATTTATGGAGTCTGTAGTGAAAAAAAAAATAGTGCATTCTTTTGTACACATTCAGTGTTGTTAAATGTCTACCTCAAAGTGCATCAAATGCCTTGTCTTGGGAGGCAGTTCCTCTGAACAGAGAGAGGGGTGGGAGGGGCATGTCATTGCAGGCATTATGGAGCTCTGGAATGACCCCCAGGTCCACTGAGACTACTGCACCGACATCCACCACAAGTTCTTGTTTTTCTGCAAGGTATTGTATTGAAATTTTATGACTGCCATTATTGGCTGGGGGAAAAAAAAAGGTGGGAGGGAGGGATCTTCCTAAGGCATTTAAGCATAACATTAATCAGTCATTTTGTAGTTGGGAGCAATTGGCCGTTCCATTCCATTGTCAGGATACTATAAAGCCCCATTTTTTAGCATGCACATACTCACAGATCAAAAAAAAAAGAAAACTATTATTTTGAAATTATTCCATCACATCCCAGACTTCAGCAGCATTTCCACTATGAATATGGGAAGTGGCCAGAAAATCCTTGACAGCAAAGAATGGAGGAAGTCATGGTGTGCTAACCATGTAATGGAAAAGGAATTAACACTACAAAAAACAGTTTGCATTTTGGATACCATTTCATTTTCTTAGCCTACATAAGCTTAAATTAAGTACTACTGCTGAATTCTGGAGATCAAATTGACAAAAGCAAGAGGAGTAGGAGTTCTGTATTTTTTTTGTCTATAGAGAAAGCTTCCTTCAGCAGACTTTATTTTGCTGTCTAATTGAACAAAATAAAATAAAAACAAAATAAAATATTTGGGTTACTTTTGGTGTCTCCTTCACTAAACCCAGTAGATGGTTTTCTTTGCTTCCATGTGACTTACTCATAAACATTTAATAGTTTAAAATTAATTTTAAAAACTTATAAATAGACACTGATTTATTACTGCCTCTGTGTATGGATTCAGGGATGTGGAAGAGCAGAGAGGAGAAATATGGAAGGGGCATACTAGAAGAAAGCACAGTAAGTCAGCAGTAGACTTGAGACATATATCAACCAGACTTAGGGAATGCCTGTATGCATCCTGGCTACCAAAATTGTGAGGGGAATTCTAGTGAGACAGGAATAGAAATGCATGAGCCCTGGCTTGGAGACCTCAGTGAAAGGGGTGGGGATGCAGATTAAATGTATTGGTGGTCAGTACACACTATGTGAGTAAGGGAATACTTCCTTCCCCCAAGCTCCTTCTAGGCATGTTCAGTGACAGACTGATACAGCTTTTTTTCTGGATAGAGCAAGATTAACTACTGAGGGGTCTATCTTATGGTCTTGCTGGGATGTAAATACATTCTGAATGTGGGAA
>VZTI01000079.1:852509-867325 GCA_013397865.1 Struthidea cinerea
TCCCAGGATGAGCTCTGGAAAGGAGCTATGCCTCCCAGGGTATGCCTTTTTGTTCCAGTACAAATATAACTGCAACTAAGATTCACATAAAGTATTTTTAAGCACAACTACAGGTAGCAGGAACAATATAGCCATTACAGCAATTCTTCTCTGCATATCCAAGCAATTCCAAGTCAGTAATCTGCTTAAGAATTCTTGTGCCTGGCTACTCCATTTCATGCCCAGCTGGCCTTGGTGACCAGGCTTTATATGTGGAAATCAATCTTCTTCTTAACTCCACCATCCACAGCAATTTACTATTAGAGGAAAGTATCAATTTTGTAATTTTGCTCTTCTTGACACCTAAACCTGCAATCCCATTGTGTCTGTGGAATAGAGATACCCTCACTTCTCTCTAATCCACTCGAACATCACAGGAGAAATCTGAAAAATTTTGTATTATAATATCACATATCTTTGGATTACATGTTTCACATCTTCTTTCTCATGGAAACTACAATCATAGTTGAGGTTTATTGGAATAGAGTGTCAGAATATGGACAGAGCATAGACCCAGGGATGACAATGTGTTCCTCTGTCTCATAATATAAATATGACCTTGTTGTCTCCAGTGCCTATAGACAAGCATTTGACAAGTCATATTAACAATTCAGTAATAGGTGTCCTATGTTTAAAAAGTCTTGGTAATTAATTACTCCCTGAGGAAATTTGTATTAACTTGGTAGCACGACAAAAATACAGCAAATAAAAAGACCAAGAGCATACAGTTCTTCGTATTAAACTTCAGTGTAAACTGAAGTCACTGAGATGTCTGGAGTGTTTTAATGGGTAAAAACCCAACTGAGATAAAATAAGTTAACTCAGTAGTTAGATATCTTATATACAGGTCTGCAAATGCTCAATTTGGAATATGCACACAGAAATACTAAACTTCACAGAAAAGATATTACTGTGATCTCAGGTCATTTCAACCGTACTGATTTTCTTCACCTCTGATTTACACTGAGGCTGGTAAGAAGAGAATCAGGCCTAAAGAGAATACCAAGACAGATTTTTAGATGACAATAGGACAAAATCTTGTTAAAGCTATTTGTCAGCAAGAGGGATAAAGGCCAAACCAGAGAACGTAAATCCCAGAAGAACATAAAACTCAGTGTTTAAGGAAGATGTCAGTTTTTCATCATTTAGTGCCTCATGTCCCTTGTTTCCCATTTCAGACATTTTTCTATAAAACTACTGAGAATCTCTGTGTTGCACCTGTGTTATTCATTTGTCCTCTTGTCAATAATTTAATACTGCTCTATGAAAATACCTCCTCTTGCTTGCTTTCAGTTTCTCTTTTAAATCTGTCTTTATACAAGTAAAATGAAAAACACTGGTACAGAAAGGAAGATATATAAGGAGCCTTACTGAAAAAAATTGAATGGAAATAACATTGTTAGAAGTATTACATTATTAACCCCATTAATTCAGTAAAGTAGATATTGTTTGATTGCATATTTTTTCAGTCTGAGTAACTTTGAGATAAATAGCTGTCAAATAAAGTTATTTCTCTTGCATCAATTTTTAAAAATATTTAAATTAAGTAGCATTGATTAGTTTGAACAACTTTTAACAATCAACAAATTCGCATTTGTCTTTTAGGCTAGTTATAACAGAAAGAAATATTTTATAAAAATCTCTCAAACTTTATTGCTTTTCTGCTATGTATCAATTATTAAGTACTATTGAGTCCTGAGTCTGTCTGAAATGTCTGGAGGCCACATGAATTTCAATATCACACTACTGTAATGTATATGTCTCTTCTTGAAAAATCCACCAGTTGGTGTTGGTCTGTATTAACACAGCAATGTGGCTGTTCCCATAAAAAACCGCCCCAGGTTTGCTGCCATGGGCACACACAGTTCTTCCAGCAAGCAGAGCTGGAATGTAGGGTTTGTGATCAGTCCACACACAGTGATGAAGGATGTGTTGATGTCTTTTGATTCAGTCAGCTTTCACCAAGGATATGATTTGATTCCAGTAATCCTTCAGCTGTGGAGTTAATTTCCTCTGTTGCTGACCCTCCTTTGCCCAGTTTTGCAGTTTTGCTCTTCACTTATGGCTATTCACCCCTGAGCTGTACCATACTCTAATTCAGACCTGTACAACAATTTTGTTTAAAAATTATTCTTCAAAGGCTTTTAAAAAATCAGGCAATTTCAAAGGGCAGGTTTATAGTATGACTATGCAAAGTGGCACTGCTGAGAGTGTGCCTGTGTTTGAGGAGTGGAAGTGCAGTGGTGGACAGTCATCTTCAAACTTGCCAGGCTGCCTGAAAATTTGTGACATGGAGTCACACCCTAACAGGAGCAAATGCACTGACTTTTTAAGCTCAGGTAGGCCTTGAGACAGAAGGCTTAAATGCCCCACCAGGTAGTCTGCAGATACAAGCTAACATAGCCGCCCATAAACCTCAGTTGTTCTCTGTGCTTCTTAGTGCTATTTGATGGCTCACACCTCTGAAGATTGGTAACTTGTCAGAATTCACAAAAAGCATTTTTTCATAGAGGTTCAACACAGAGGTTCATTATAAATCTTAAAACATTAAAAATGGAAAATATTTTTAATTTTAACCAGGAGGAATTCTACTCTACAATAATGTATCTTTTTAGTAACAGAGAGCATGTAAGTTCCCTGAATCAGTTTACAGCCTTCACAAAATCTCAGAATAACTGCATTTGTTTTTTTTATTTTGCTTCCCCCATTAAAATAAATAATTAAGAATAATCTTTTTCTGTATTTAACTCTGTAATGAACAAAAAAAGTCAGACCTCTGAAAGTGTAATATAAATAACTGCTCAAGTATCATGAACATGAATCAAGAAAATAAGAAACTCAGTCTATTTCTACCTGCATTTTTTGACTCCTCTTGTATCAATAGTAAAGCATTTTTGTTAAAGAGTATTATCTTTAGTTTTGTTATGCAGACCTTCACCTTTTGTTATGCCAACCAAAGCTGGCATCTTTAGAAAATCCCGTCCCATCCAATAGTGAACAGAGAAACAGTTCTAGTCAACAACATAATGTCTTAATTATGACTAAATTGCTTTTAAGTTATTTATATAAGATATATTAACTCCTTAATAGGATTAAAATAATTGCTGTTTTATAAAAAAAGAGATTTGAAAACCTAAGTTCTGTTTATTCTTAATTTTCCTCTGTATTTTTTTTTCCCATAAATATCTAACCCCAGGACTCCCCCAGGACACGATATATTCTATGACTTGTTTAAATATAGGTCATGTGCCAGTAAAATATGTTTTAAATAAATAGTGTTAAAAGGAATTTAAAATAGTACCTCTTATCCCTAAGCGTAATAAAGAGCATCATGTGAATTAAAATCAGAAGGCACTCTACTACATTGTTCCTCTTCCTCAATCAAGCTGTCACTGCCTGGTCTCAGCTTCCCATCCTGCCTCAGCTGGGACCATGCTGTGTTTTGGAGGCAAGAGTGCTGAGATCCCTTCCCCTTTGCTGAGCATTAAGAGCTTGCTTTAGCTTACAAAAACTCCCAGAGATGTCAGGATTTTGCAGGACTGACCCCTACACATTTTTTTAAACAATTACGGTAAGAGCATACTAACAATTATTGCTGGTTTAGCATTTTAAATATTTCAGTCTCTACAAATAAAATGAAGCTCATTTCTGATTTTCCCCCTGAGACAAAATTTCCACTGATTTACATAAGAATTTTGCTGGAGTAAGGACCTCGAGGCACTGCCTGAACATTTATGCTTTGTACTGGCTTTTCCTCCATTAGAGAGTCTCCAAATTCTCATTGACTTTAATGAGAGCTCAGTTGGCAGATAAATCTGAGAAGGGTTATGCTTTTGGGAACTTCTCTACCACTCTTGTAAAATTATTATCAAAATTGCTTTTTCTGTATTGTAGTAATAATATTGTGATAGCACCAAGAATCCTGCTCAGAGACAATCACTGCATGTTCAATGCTTTTGTTCTATTTTTTTTTTTCAGTTCCAAATTCTGTCATAGATTGGGGTTATTTTTGTTGCTGTTCTTTTGGGATTTTTTTTCTTTCCTTTTTTCCTTCTTTTTTTTTTGTGGGGGGAGGTGCATGGTGAGGGAAAGAGACTTAGAGACGCAATAGTAATGAGAAGAGCAAAACTCACAGTCCTTTACTCCAAAGTGTTTCTCTGTATCTTAGTTCTAACACAAGATTCATGCTTTGGGAAGACATTTGTGCTGTTTCCTCTGTTGGTGTTAGAGACATGATGTCTCCTGTATCTGCACAAGCACAGGAAGTGTCCAAAGGTGTTTCTAGTGTGGTACAATATGCAAGACAAACTTTCTACCCAAAAGCCATACATATTTATTTTTATATATATATATATATATACAATTCTTGTTATTTCTCTCTTCCAAAACTTTAGCAGCTGATATTTACCATTTATTTGTTCATTCTACAAACAAGCAAATGGTGGAGTTATTTTCCCTTAATTTTAAAAGACCAATACCGTCACCTTCATGGTCAATTTTACAATCTGTCTTTTCATTTTCAGGCTATTCATGAACCTTTTATCAGGAATTGAAAGATATGTCTAAAGCCAGTTATGGGATGGGGAGGAACAAACAAATGAGCAATGGATGGTACTCTGAAGAGTGTTTGGCATTCCTGAAGATACAGAATGTGGGGAGGTTTTCATTGCCCATTAGAGGCACGGCAAGCAAGTGCAAGGAAGCTGCTTCCTTCACTGCTTGTATGTCTGCTGTTTAATTGCTGAACACAGAGCTTACTCACCTAACCCCTGTGCTCCTCCCCTGAGGAAACCTGCCATCAAATGATGACCCAGAAGAAATATGGTTGATTGCTCTGCTCCCATAAAAAAAAAAAGAAAAAAAGAAAAAAGAAAAAGAAAAGGAAAAGAAAGAAAGAAAAGCACTAGGCTGGTATCAAGGGACCTTGGTAGGATACTTAGGAGAATATTTTCTGTAGAAGCCAACTGACCATCCATCTCCCTTTTTAACTAGTGTCAAGGCTGGTTTACTTGATGATGATTTGATGCCCAGCAATTGCTCCCCCTTGCCCACTGAAAATGAGTGATGACAGGGGAACAGCCGTCAAATAGAACAAGCTGAGATATTGTAGCAGAGAGCTTAGCAGAGCTGAGTCCTGCAAAAAAGAACTATTATAAGAGGATGAAGTTCTGGAAAACAACTGGTTTACAGTCTGCTTTTAGGAGAATGTTTGTTTTCTTTCAAGATTTGTAGGATACATTTATCTCAATAAAAGATTCCTGTAGGAAAAAAAAAAAAAATTTAAAAAGCATGTCTTACTTGGAACTAACAGCTCAGTGAGAATTTATATGGAATTTTCTAGCTCAGTTTCCACTGGGTTTAACTGAACTTTGACATCCAAACAAGTAGGGAAGAAAAAGGACCACTGCCTTTTGTTTCAAACATCAGATGTTCAGTGGGGATATAAGAAACTAAAGAGCCTAAAGAGCTGCTGTACTTGACAGTTAGCAATGGT
Source organism: Struthidea cinerea (assembly GCA_013397865.1). NCBI lineage: Eukaryota > Metazoa > Chordata > Aves > Passeriformes > Corcoracidae > Struthidea > Struthidea cinerea. Next base: position 858,043 of record VZTI01000079.1, read on the forward strand.
TACATGTATATATTTATGATATTCCTGTTTTTTGAGCTTTAGACATTTGAACACCTTTTCCCAAGTGCTCAATAATATCAGACAACATCTAATACCCCACACAAAATCAGTGGATGCTCTCACCTGAAGTGTTACTTTGCAGAGGTCCAGGAGAACAATGGCAAAACTAGAAAAACATTGCTGTAGTGTAACAGTAAAACACTACACATTTATAAATTACCTTCATCTTAAATAACTTGTAAATTAAGCATTGCTCACGTTTTACATAATACTGGCAAAATTTCTGTGCAAATATGTGCATTCAAAGCCTGCATGTGTTTATAAATAATACTAATGTAAATCTATATGCATATGTTCAGTAAACTATCAAAACATTAGCCATGCTGAATGCCTTCCATACGATGAATACCAAGATGCTCCACTGGCTTTGCAAAGACAATTATTAAGATGGAGCTAATAAGCGCCAGTATATTTGAGCCGACCCAGTTCATGCAGTTTCTGCACAACCACATATACCTTCTATCAAATTGTTTTCCATAATTTGGGATACCTCAGTTCTCATTCCTATCCCTAAAATATCCTGAATAACAGAGAGCTGGCAGTACTTTGGTGCTTCAGCATCATTCTTGGTCAGCCCAAAAAACTAAAAATCACACTATTAGACAACAATTTTTTCTAAGTGTGGCAATTCTGGAAACCATTCTGTAATTCATTGTGACATGATTTTTTTTTTACCTTGCTTTTCTCCCCAGAAAATATGGTGAATTTTATGTTTTACTTAACAAAAATTAAAATCTTTCTGAATCTGCTAATTCTTGGGTGAACCGTGTGCCAGATCAAATATTCCTTGTGGCACGAAGAGGAAATCTGTGGGTGTATCCTTGCAAATTGTTGCTTTGTTTTCTCACTGACTTATAAATACTCATTTTCACTACTAATAGTAGAGGGGTTTATTTTCTTTTTAAAGTGCTCTGGCCCTCTCTCTTCCAAGTCACACATTTTCTTCCTGTACTTATCTTGCTCTAGATAGTGTTTCACTCCAAATTTTGCCAAATCAACAGTTTGTGTGACTGCCTCGAGAGAAATTTCCTGGTATTACAAACCAGATATCATAAGAGTGCTGTATTTTCAGAATGACTGTCAATATTCCCTGCAAAAAAAAATTAACAATACCTCTACTGATTGAAAGAGTTCCACTGTATATGGCATTTAGGCTTTTTTTGGGCTTGCAGTTTTTAATGTTTTCAGAAAGAAAAGGAAATAGTTGGGAGGGAAAAAAAGGAGGAAAAAGACAATTAAATCCCATAATTTTCATTAATTAATTATCATTAAGTAACTTGGTCTTGAGCAAGCCTAAAAACTGTTATAAGCTAGATGCATTTATGATATGAAGCCTCAATCAAATCATTCACATAACATCTATTTTTTACCAAGGGACTATATGACAAATGGGTTTTTAATGAGGAAAAGTTATAAAATATCCTCTTAGAGCTTTTTTTAAGAGACAAAGAATGCTGCAGTGAAAATGCTGATGTCAAACATCTATAATTTAAAGCTGTGTAGTTTTTTATTCCTGTCCTTGATAATTGGTAGTTTTTCTGGTCTTCCATCTCTTGTGTCACAATATGCTCCTGTTTGGTGGAGAAAAAAGTATTTCCAGCTCTTCCGAACCATGGTTGCGGGAGCTAGAATTCATCAGACTTTGGATTTGAATGTAGTCTAGAACAGCCTCAGGGTCCCTCCTGTTTCACAAGGCTCTGCATTGTAATAGCCAGACATAATTAAAAAAAAAAAATCAACAAAACAACAGGAAATGGATGTAGCAAAGAATAACTCTTAGTATCAGTACATCATCAGTATTAAGAGCTATTTGCTTTACTGCCTTTGGCACATGGGGTATATAGGTAAGTTTATCTATAAACAGGTATATCTATCTGTGTGGCTGTGTTAGTCCAGGCCAAAAGAGGAGTACAGCAGATATATGTGTTTGTGGCAGTTGGATTTCAATACCAATAAATAGCTTTCTACACTAAATGAATCAAGCACAGATACGGCCAGCTTCCAAGTTTGACAATACGTAGGTTTTTTAAGAAAAAGTGTGATTTTTCTATCTCTGAGCATCATCCAGCCAATATTAGGTGACTCTTTCACTGCATGTGCAACTGTAAATAGATATGAGAGACTAATGTTTCCTTTACAATATGTTTCCTGTAGATTATGTCCCTTTTATATAGATCTAAGCCTCCACCTTCATAGATTCATAACACAAGTCACATTCCACTGTTAAAGTGCCACTGTTCAGCATTTGGGAAGTGAAAGGTTGAGAGCTCTAAAGATGGATTTTGGCACAGTTAACACTCAACTAAAATTTCACACTAGCTGATTTAAGCCTAACAGTGGTGGAACCTCAGCCAATAACAAGTCTGTGCCAATGAGGTCAGTGCAAGACACCACAAAGGATTAGAGAGCCTTTTGGTGGTGGATATGACCCTGGCTTTCTGTAAAAACTTATTAAAATGTAGGCAACTGAACTAGTTCCATGCATGTAGCTCTCATCTATCATAGAATTAATTTCATTTCTCTTCTGTAATGTTAATGAGATATGAAACGTCTTTTCTTCCTTTTAAGATATCAGCATTAATGACACAGAATCAGCTCCAGTGAATGGAAAAGAATGAGTTCACCTACACTATAATTTGTAATTGGCTCACTCATGGGACTTGAGTCTTTTGCATGAAAACTAGAGCTGTGTGAGCCCTCAAATGTGTTCCATTCATGCCCGCATTGTCGAAGGAAAGATTTGAAGGAATCAGTTTGCATTTAATTAAGGCTTCTGTGACTTACTGTGAAAATTCTTAAAAAATATATTCATCAAAAGTTTTTAAAAGTCAGGTTAAAGGGAGGCCTACGTATGATATTGCAATCTGCTGGTACTGAGAAGCTGTTGTAAATGAGACCATTATGTACAAAATGGTATTTCTTCATAACCTAAACACAACCAAATGCATAAACTCTGCCACAGCTCCCATGGAACTCTCTGCACCTTCTGAGTGGTGACTGTGGAGGAGTCCACTGGGTAACGATTTATTTTAAGTCTCTATCAATGGGTGCTTAAGTGCTGTTAATTTGGAACAGTGGCTTGGGGAGCTATATTTGAGAGTCACACACATATAAAATTATTCCATTGTGATTTGTTTTATTTAGCAGTGAATGCTAGTGAGATTTTGTTAAAGGGAAGTAGAAAGGGAAACAATACTCACTTTTCTTTTTTTTTTTTTTTTTTTTTTTTGTCACAGCATGTAGAAGTGCTGGTTTCAAAAACCCAAACTGGTGAACGTTTCTGCCTGGGTTCACAGGATGATCTAGGGCATCTGTACTTCAAAAGGATGCTCCATTTTGACAGTCAGCATCAAGCAGTATTGCCTGGATAGGTGTATGGGGAATGTCTCACACTGATAGAAAAGGTGCTTAATTCTGACATGTTTAAGTATTCCAGCTCTACAGATCATTGAGGGAAATGGAAGATCTCTGGTTCAGACAGAGAAAGTGTGACAACTATATTGGAAAGCTGAAAGTCCTTTAGGGATAGAAAATATTATTCCACTTACTAATTCTAGGATGTTCTAATTCAAGCAAAGATCATAATCTTTATTTTGAGTAATAAAACCACGAATTAAAAAAAATAATTGACATCTCCGGTGTAGTACAGCCCCCCTCTTTTCTGTCACCATCAAAGAACTCCTTTCATCAGTATTTTATAATGATGTTTCCAAAAAGCAAATGTCTTGCTTTTGGAATAAAGCAACAGATAGCAGCACTTTTCAAAGACTTTTCGCCTTATTCCCCCATTCTGTGTATTACTCAGTTTAAATATTTCCCTGGTTGGGAATCATGAAAAGAGGCAGCACAAATTACAAGGGCAGCTAAAAGCTAGGACACAGTAAGAGCAGAAGTACAACTTGGTAGTTAAGCCACTTTTTTCCATGAAAAAATGTGATGTGGCCAGTGACTGACATGTCCATTTTGGGCACAGGGATGCTATTCTTGGCATTGCCAAGGTTAGTGTTAGATAACCTTTGGTAAGTCTTTGAGCCTTCTCAGACCTTAGTAAAACAGGAATGACCTGTTGTTGAAATTCAGCTAGCCTGCCTTTCCAATTCAGTTACTATGACTAGCAGATCTCTAATCAATCCCTTTCACCTAAAGGGGAATGGAGATTTAAACTGGAGCAAAGCATACATCCTGAATATTTAAATAAATTCATAAATCCACAGAATTTTTGGGTAGACAGCTGGTACACACTGTCCCAAAGAAATTCCTGTTTATGGAAGGGGGAAGGACCTGGGCTAAGGAGAGAGCAGAAAGAAAATTTAAGCTTGTGGCTGCTAAAAAGCCCTTGAAACCACTGTTTTCATCTCTAATTATTAGGACAGCTTAGACTGAGCTCCTACCACATATGCAAGGCTGCCTGGGAAGGAGGGAATAGAATCACAGAATCAATCATAGAATCACAGAATGGTTTGGGTTGAAAAGGGTCTTAAAGATCATCTCATTCCAACCCCCCTACCATGGGCAGGGACATCTTCCACTAGACCAGGTTGCTTAAAGTCCCACCCACCCTGGCCTTGAACACTTAAAGGCCAGACCTTCTCTGGGAAACGTGTTCCAATTCCTCATCATCCTCACAGTGAAGGATTTCTTCCTAATATCTAATCTAAACCTACTCTCTTTAAATTTGAAGTCATCCCCCCTTGTCCTGTCACTACGTGCTCTTGCAAATAGTCCCTCTCCATCAGTCTTCTAGGCTCCCTTCAGTTACTGGAAAGCTGCAATTAGGTCACCCAAAGCCTTCTCTTCTCCAGACTGAGCAATCTCAATTCTCTTAGTCTTTCCTTGTAGGAGAGATTCTCCATCCCTCTAATTATCTTGGCCTCCTCTGGACTCACTCCACATGTCCTTCCTGTGTTGGGGACCCTAGAGTTGGATGCAGCACTCCAGGTGGGGTTTCACCAGAAGAGAGGAACAGAATCCCCTCTCTCTCCCTGCTGGTCATGCTGCTTTTGATGCAGCCCAAGATGAGGTTGGCCTTCTGGGCTGTGAGTGCACATTGCTGGATCATGTCCAGCCTCTCATCCACCAGCACCAAGTCCTTCTCGGCAGGGCTGCTCTGGACCTGCTCGTCCCCCAGCCTGTGTTGGTAGAGGGTTTGCCCCGACCTAAGTGCAGCATCTTGCATTTGGCTTAGTTGAACAGCAAGAGATTCCCATGGGCCCAATTTTCGAGCTTTTCCAGGTCCCTCTGGATGGCATCACATCCTTTGGGTGTGTCAATAGCACCACTCAGCTTGGTGTCATCTGTAAACATGCTGAGGGTGTATTTGATTCCTTTGTCTATGTCATTAATGAAGACATTAAATAACACTGCTCCAAATGCAAACCCCTGAGGGACACCCTCTGTCCCTGATCTCTGTCATGGCCCTGAGCTGTTGAGCACTACCCTCTGGATGCGACTGTCCAACCAACTCCTTATTCACTGAACAGTCCACCAATCAAATACACATATCTCTAATTTAGAGAGCAGGATGTTGTGGGGGACCATGTCAAAGGCTATAGAGAAGTCCAGATATATTAACTCTTCCCTTGTCCACTGATGTAGTGACTCTGTCATAGAAGGCCACCAGGTTGTCTAGGCAGGATTTTCCCATGCTGAAGCTGTGCTGGTTGTCGCAAATCACCTCCCTGTCCACCTTAGCTTCTAGGAGGATCTGTTCCATGATCTGCCCAGGTATGGAGGTGAGATCATGGAATAACCACATGAACCACCACAGCTGAGAAATCCTGAGGTCACTGCTGGGACAGAGAAGTAAGACTGATATGGCATAAGCTTTAGTTACTTATTTTCCCCTCAATTCCTACCTTGATGAGCGTACGCTTGGTGTCGTTCTCTCCTCATCTTTGTCCACTACCATTCCTGCCTCAGCCATCTTCTCCCAGCCACATACCTGATCCTACTGGCTTGAACACCTTAAATAACACCATTCCTCACTCCTCACAAGATGCTGCTGGGCTTTCAGCAAATCTGTTTCCTCTTTCAAATGTCAAATGCAAGAAAGATGAAAGGACTGAGGTATAACAAGAAAAAGTGAAACACAAGCTGCAGGAAAAATCCTTTTTTGTATATTGTGTATAAACATAGAAACTATTGTTTCTATTTAATAATATGTAATGTGGTCCCTGGAACTGTGTAATGTGATAATAGAAAAAGCTATCCTATTATCATGGTGTCTATCAAAACCAGATTAGTAACCATTTATCCCAAGTCCACTTCCCCAAACTCTGCGATTATACTTTCAATGAACAATCAGAAATGGTCTACATCCATTGTGTTCCTTAGTATATTAGTATAGAATCAATTTATGTGTTTGCAGGGACTGTATTTTTTTATGTATGAAAAGCTAGATACTGAGGTTTGATCCCTCCCTACCATTTGAAAAATGGGATAAACAAGGTAGTGCACTATTCATGACTAATTTTTTTTTACTGTCTAGCAAGAGACAGCTTCACATAGCTATGCCCCAGGGACATCAATATTTCTAAAATTAGCAAGGGACAGTCACTAAACCTTTGAGAAAAGTGCTAAAGTTTGACATCTTAATTAAGGATTGAGTTTTAGAATTGCTGGAAATTACCGGGGCAAAGTTATGGATCTGAATGGATATTCAGAGAGTAATTGAGAACATCCTGGACCCTGAACTGTGATCCAGCCTATACTAATCTTCCCAGCTGTGTAGGATCCCTGATAGCTTTTTAGCTGGAGGAAAGAGAATCTAGTTAAATTGAATTAAGATATAATACTAAGAAATATTAATATATAATGTAAGTTTGCTTAGTTCATCTTTGAACATTAATGGGTGGAGTTGTCTTCTGTACTTTAAATTACAGGGGAAATATTTTCTTACTTCTCACTTCTACACATGGCTAGTGTTAAAAACAGTACTGAGGCAGCTGTTTACACCCAGGAGATCAGTGGCCTGCAGATCAGCAGTACCATTTTCAACCCACTCATAAGCCCAGCTGAAGTCACAAGAAATAGCTTTCCCAGTAACCTGCAGAGAGCAAATGAAAGCTGATAATTCAGGGTGTCAGCTTGGAAGAGTCATCTTCTAGTGGATTAACCACTAGAAGGATTATTCAGAAAATTTTGGCAGGCAAAAAAACCTGGGAAGCTGCCTGAACTGTGAGAGTAACTAAAAGTTTCAAGCATCCATACAGATAGGCCATAGAACTGCAGTGCACAAAAGAGATAGTATCCTGAGCACAGCCAGCACCAGACTTTTCAGGAAAAGGCATGGCACACCTTAGCAGAATAATCTGCCCACAGGCTGGAGGTGTATTTCTAAATCTTCTCTGTTGTTTGTGACCTGAAGCACGAGGGTTTATATGCCCTTTAAAAATGTTTTATCCTACTTGATGCAACTGTGGAAGCTTTTTATGATTGAGATAAATCTACAGTCTTCTTCCTAGCTTTTTCAATTCATTGTAATTTTGTAGCAATGAGTGCCATAGGTTAATTTTGCACCATATTAAAATGCATCCTTATACATCCTACATACATTTGAAACTCAACAAGTAATAAGCAGAAAACCCCAAAGTATGTTCTCTGTAAAATGTAAATTTTATTTTAATTATAGCTGTGTCTACATCAAAAAGTGTTTGTCTGTAAAGCTAACCTGTAGGAATTATGTTACGAAAACTGGAAGGGGTGACATAAGTTGTATCAACCAAAGAAATTTTCCCTAGCAGAACTGTGTGCTGAATAATTTGTCTTGCTCATACTCTTTTCTGATGCAGCTATGTTGGCAAAACTTTCAGCTATGGCACAAACTAGTATCCAATTTCCTTTTCTTACTTAATATAATGATTTGGTAAAAATAATAATAATAAAAATTCACAGTAGCAATACTTAAGTCTTCTTACGTACAGTCTTCTGCAGTAAAACTGTGTCTAATTACTGTGCAATTTAGGAGTGGCTTTTTTAATATAACTTTCCAAGAGAAATGTATTATTAGGAAAGAGTGGAGTGGCACATTCACAATTTAATTTTCTGTCTCATTATTTTTTACTTTGTCTTTCAGCATTAGTGTGTTCCCTTTGCTTGTCTAACCACATTACCAACAGAGAAGACACAATTCTTTTAAAAAATAAATTATGTTTTAATTTTTAAAATATATGTTGCCCATAGCTCCCAACACTGCCTGTGCTATGGCTCCTGGGACATTAACTATGAATTGTCCCTTGACTTAATAACTATTATATATGCAATGAGATCCTGAATGGATGTAAGTCAGCAGACAGGCATTATATGGCTTTGCATCTCATTACAGTTCCTGATGCAGGAATGGTTTAGGATGGGAAGAGGCATCAGGAGACATTAATGTTACTAGAATGCAATTCTATGACTACTTTGGGCCATATGATAACATTATACCTAATAGCTGTTTTCGTGGTGACTTACTAGGTGATCCAGAGTCCTGACTCAAAATGTTGGAGGCACACAATCTAATGCCACTTTTGTCTTACTGTGAATTACACCTTGCACCAAATCTTCATCAAACAGTTTGACTGCACTGAACTGATATACTTGAGCCAAAACTCACTTAAATTCACAGGATATTTTGTTACTGATTATGTGGCATTTGCATCTCATATTTCTTTAGGGTGAAAATATATTGGGCTGCTTCCACATCCAGCAGTCTCAGAAAGTATTTATGAATACTTGCAGGCCTAAATACTGCAAGTGTGTTTTGATTTTTGTTTCAGTAAGAATAGATTCAGTCAGGAAACAATATTCACTCAACCAGCAAAGTGCAGCTGATTCTTAAGTATTTGTCAGCTTTGAAACAATATACACCTACACCCACACAAGAACTTATGGCAGGAAATGAAGAAGGATATAGCCAATTGTACCTTCAGGAAATGCAGGTGAAGAATATAGTTGCTGAAATGAGATTTTTGCAAAGTTTAACAGTTTTTCAAGTGTGGAAAAACCTTTTTCTTCCTAAACAGATCACAAACTAATTTTATATCTCATACAAAACTTCTCATGATCACATCATCTTTGATTCACTTAAAAGCCAGAAGCTGAGTTGCCAATATCCCTGCTATTGTCTGTGTTTCACCAGACATTGCTTAGAGTAACAGTACAAAAAAAGGTTATCTTTTTTTCCTGAGAGACTGCAATTTTCACTCACCAAAATCAGTCCATAATAAAAAAAAAAAAAAAA
>VZTI01000079.1:871866-886874 GCA_013397865.1 Struthidea cinerea
GGAGACGGTGGAAAAAAGAAGGGAAAGAAAAAAAAAAAAAAATATATATATATATATAAAAGCAAAAATCAGATAAAGGGTCTAACGAGGTTCATAAGGTCCCCAAGGGCAAACGGCGCTATGCCCTGGGGTCCCTGCGGCAACTCCCCCCGCCGCACCCCCGTTCTCCTCGCCTCCCCGTCCCTCTGCAGCGCCTACAGTAAAACACCTTAACTCAGCTCCGGGAGAGAGGAGGGAGGGGAAGGGACCACCTTCAGAGTGCAGCTGGAACTGGAAGCTGTCTGCCTCAGCCGTTAGAAATATGTGGAGAAATTACCTATCATTCCCTGTAGAGACATCCAGCAACCATCCCAACCCAGCTTTTCAGTTCGGTGATAATATGCTCCTATCAGTTTTAATAGCCCCATGCTGGATTCAGGAGGTATTATGGATTGTACAGCAAGCATATTGTCATTAAATTAAATTTTCAGAACATTCCCCAGCTCATCACAAATACCACAGAGAGTAATCATAATCGGTTCTCAACACATGTGTAATTGCCTTCAGCTGGCGTTTTTTACAGTTGACATTGTTCAGCAGTGATAAGGTGATTGGTGATTTGAATACACAGCTTGTTTCATAGCTGCCGTAATTGAAATATGGTATGTGTGAATGGAAGATTACATTAAGACCTAGGATAATCACCTGACATGAGAGTAATTGAGTCTACAATCTGCCACTGAGTCTCTCAGGGAGGGCTGAAATGAAAAGAAGCCATTAGTAGATTATGCCACTGCTGGCTCGGCGCTGCTCGGCTCGGCGCAGCTCTGGAGCACCGGGATGGCATTCCTGGGCGGCGGGATGGGCAGCGCCGGCCGGGCTGGGCTTGGGGCCCCCGCCTCGGGCCAGGCGGCACCGCCGGCAACAACACCGAACTTTTCCTGGGGGCGGGCGGGGCGGAGAGGGAGCCTGACTCCAGAACAAACACTTCCTGCTGGCTCGGGAAATATAGCTGCTTTATCGTCCCGGTGGAGGATACAGGGGGTCGGATCCCTCCATCCCACCCCTTCAGGAAGGGCTCTCTGTGTGTATACAAAAAGCGCAGCATTAAGTCGTCCTGATGGGTTCAGGCGTAAATAGTCAAACTGTAGCTGTTGTTTAACTCCTTATGGAGGGACCAAGCGTGTGGAATCTAAAGATGCAATGAAAAGAGTGCCCTTATTTCTTAGTGGTTTTCTGGATGCGGGCTGCACGAGAAACTCTCTTTAAAAATCAAATTTGGAAGTACACTGAGGTTAATTATATGATGGGTAACCAAGGGGAACAGTTGTATCTAACCTTTAAATATAAATGCAATAAGGTGCCTGCAAATATGAAACAAATATTTACTCCAGGTGTCCAGACTTAATGGACAAAAGCATAATTGCTTTTTAAGGAGAATATTTTATTTGTTATTCACTGAGGATTATCTTGTGATGGAATAGTCTGTTTTCCTTTATTTATTTCTTCTTTTGTAAGGCAGTATGTTTTGTTGGATTTTTGTTGTCCTTTTTTTTTTCTTTTTTTTTTTCCAGATCTACTGTATATACAGATCACAAACCCTGAACAAAGAAGAATTACAAACCCAGCTGAGATAAACATGTCAGAATTACTGTTAAGAGGCTGATGCCCAGAGTGTTTAATGGCTTGAAAAGATGATCAAGCATTTATGCAGCTACCCCTTCAAAAATTATCATTGAGCCAATGATAATCCAGTTATAATAATGAGCACTGAGTCAATTAAGCTTAGCATGCAGAGAAACTATTTTTTTATTATTAAATAACTCATTCTCTTGCATCTTAAAAAAAAAATTGGAACTTTGAAACCAGTGATTTTAGTGAAAAGCCATAACTTTCAGGTTAGAAGCCTATATAAAAAGCCACATCCAGCACAGCATGACAAACTTGTAGGATGTAATTCCATTAGGATCTGAGATTCTCCTTTGAGATGTTGTGAATCCCCATTCTGTCATAGTTTTACAGTGTGTGGTAATTTTCAGAATCCAAAATCCAGCTGTACTATCTCAGCACACTGTTTTCTGCACACAACTGAGAGCTAGTTAACAATTGCTTGGCCAATTTCAATTTTTCCTTACAACCTCTTCAGTGCAGGTTTTGTATGTAGCAGAAGTATCTTGCACATTTTTCTCAACTATTCCTGAAGTCTGAACTCTCTCTAGCACTTGTTAGAACAAACCTAAAAATGCAATGGTAAAAGAATAGTGGTTAGGCTTGCTTATATTTGGATTGCTCTTGTAATAACATTAGGCAGAAGGAAATTTTTAGACAATTAAGGTCTGTATAATCCAGTGCAGTATCACTAAAAACAGAAGGATATGGGACCAGATATAGCTGCAGTAGTGATGTACAAATGAACAAATTGCTAAACAGTGCAGTATCTTCCTCATCACACCATACACAGCATGCACCCAAGACTGCTGCTTTGAAGGCTACAGCTGTCCCAGTGAGCCCACATCTTTGCAGAGTCAAAAACTTTCAGATTTGAAAAAAAGTGAGTACCAGATTAAAGTTTGGATCCCAAGATCTTTCTGTATGATTGCAGTTGAAAAGTCCCCAGCTATAGGGAAAACATCTGGAAGATAAAATAGCAATAATAACAATAAACATGAAATGGTTAATATATTTTCAATCACTTAAAAAAAAACCTATTTAAGCTTTTAAGGACCCTAGACATTTAAGATACCCCACCACAACCAAAAATCATTTAGAAGTCTTATTCTTATTTAAGCAAAAATGCTTTGCCCTTTGAAAATCCATTTTTCTTGATTTAAACAATGATGGTGAAGTCACTTGGATTTAACCAGAAGATCAGAATATGAAAAATAATTCTCTAAGCAATCAACTCTGAGGCGTGCTTAAAAGGGATCATGCAATTATGCTGCCAGTAACCTGCATGGTTCTTTTTGGACATGAAATCCTTCCTTGGTTTTCTAAAACATGGTGGAGATTTTTTTTCCAGATCAAGAGATACAGGGCATTCAAGAGTACGATGAACTGTGACTTAAGAAAGTTCTGAAACTGGGTGCTACTGAAGAGCAGTAACCATCAGGAGCACAAAAGAACTTTTCAAACTTCTGGAGAGTTTGCATGAGGATCTGTTATGGGGGTTAAAAACCTGCGGTTGTACAATGAAAAGCTTTTGGAGAAGGTTGGCAGGTGCAAACATGGAGGGAGACAGCTGATTCATTTATTTTTAAGGGATAGAGAAAAGAGGATCTTCATTCATTTCAGTGTTACAGGTTAAAAAAAATCCTGCTTGGGAAGAATGTCTGAAGATAATTCTGACCAACTGAGCCTGAAAGGACCCTTTTATCTCATTACTGCCTCCAGAAGGACTATAAATTATCCTTTCCAATAACCTCCCAGCAACTGATTATTTCACCTGATTATTTCTTTTGGCGTCAAAGAACCAGCCTCTACTTTTTATTTAATATCTCTTATGGTATGGACAATTCAGATGTTCTCATTTCTCCTTTTTGAGAAGTGTGTCTACTTTATTGAACTTGTCAGGCAACTCTTTGGTGTAATGTTGCCAATGGGCTTGTCTGCTAAGCCCATTAAGAAAAATATCCCAATCATAAGATTATCCCTACACAGTTATACACCTGTCCATGTTACATGTATTTTAAGAACTGTGGCTTCAAGCCAGAAGAAAAAGTCCATCTTGCCTTGAGCTATGCTAAACTTTTCTCTGCTGAAAGTTTCTCTAACATATATTGAAAAATTTAAGACAAGTCCCTGAAACTTTGCAAGTAGGGCAGACAGTCATGACTTTCATTTGTTTGACTATAAATTGCTGAAACAATGCAACTTAAAAACAATACAGTAGTACTGTATGACACTGTCAATATCATTTATAGCACAATTTTACACAAAGGCAGGAGTATCATAAAAAAAGAAGTAAGTCCTATCAGGTGCCCTAAAATACCTTATGTCATAAATAAGTCAGATTTCTTAGAGGAAAGCAATAAAGCTCCAGCAGATTCGATTTTTCCCACTAAATAATCACCCTGACCTTTTTCACTAACTTCACAATAACAGTTCTTGAAGAAGCAAGCAAACACTGAGAGATTTGTATGGCACAGCCATGTCTAAAGCATGAAGAGAATGTAGAAGAGCATTGATGATACTAGTACACAAAAGATAACATGGAATATAAAGCAAAAAAGGATGCTAATCAAAATCAGTGGGCTGAATATTTATAGAGGAAGATGTTGATAAAATACTGGATGCAGGAGAAATTACACAAAAGTATTTGGAGATTTTAAAAGTCTCTTTCAAGGGAAAAATACCAGAAACATATTCAAACACCACCAAACTGTTTCTTTAACTTAGGAAATAGTTTCAGTCATAGTTGCTTTGTAAAAGTGGATAAATTAATTGGTGAAATAACACCGGGCATGAATTTGGCACCAGAGGATATATTATTAAGCTATTTAATTCAGAATTCCTAATTCCTGGGGGGTTTTGGCTTGTTTTAACATTAAAAGTAATAACTTCTACTGGATATATTTTTCTTTATTACCACCACATAAATAATCTTGTCTTTCTATTGTTAGATTTTCTAAAGATAATTTATACATTACACAAGAGAAACATTACTAGAGGTTCTTACAACTATTTTATATCAGAGGATGAAGAATTAGATTTTTTAAAATAGCAACAATTAAAGTCTTGTTCTGTCACTTTTAAAACCTAAAAGGAAAAAAAGTTGTATTACAAAAGAGAAAAGAGATCACAGGCAAAAAGTTTTATCACCTGAGAAAGGTACAAACCAAATAATACGATAATTGATGAAAAGAAATAAGCCTGTAAATATTGGTGCCAGAAGGAACGGAAATTGGTCTTTACTTGCTGAGACAAAATCAAAGTATTCAAATTAGAAGAGAAGGTGGCACAAAGGCTCCAATATCAGTACCGTACTACTTTCTGGAAAATAAATTTGTTACTGCTACTCTCCAGCTGCCCAAAACCATGAACATGCCAAGTGCTGTGTGAGCAAAGAGGACTTCAACAGTACAGTGTTGAAGTGTTACTTTTGTAGAGAAAAGCTTTATAATTAGAGTTAATAATTATAATTTATCCTTCTTCCAACTTTCAAGTTGCACTCACATAAGCAAAGATTCCTAAGAACACAACTCTCTGCCTTTGAATAGATCCTTGATGTCTAGAAAACTAGTCTATTGAAGGTTGTATAATAATGCATCAGCTGACCAGGAATCCTTAGGTTTCAAAATGTCTTTTGTACGGATAATTTGCACATAGTTCATTTGTGCAAATATGAAAGGACTTGTGTGTGATAATACTAAAACCCCAGTACCTTCTGTCTTTGTGTAGCTAATACTCAAGATTTGTCATTTTGGTATGAATCTTTGTATATTAGCACATGCTATGGGCTCCAGAGTTCCACTGTTAGATGTTTACTATTTTTCATTCATTTCTGTGCACATTCAGTATAGTACTTTAGTATGAGTTCTCACATAGTCTTGTGTTGCTTCTTCATAGTATCAATATCATTTATAACTTTATAATGATTACAGCAAATATCATTAAAGACTAAATGTGACTTCTTACTGATCCTCTCTGGAATGCAACAGCTTTTCAGATGAAGACAGCTACTATTATGTTCTGAGTTTTTTTGACTTTCAAAACCAGGAAATTTTACTTCCTTTACTTTCAGGAAAATCTGAGCAAAGAATATAAAAAAATCTTAGGAAAGAATAACTGCAGAATGAATCAATTGATGGGACGCTAGCTCTAGTGCACTGGAGTATGTAAATATCTAAATAAAGATAATTCTTCATTCATCTAATGTCAGGTTTAAAAAAAAAACCTTTCATACTCACAGTGATTCTAAAAAGCAGCGTTTAGCCTGTCTCCTATGTACATGGGAAGCTGTGGCTAATTCAGGTCTCCAACAAAGACACAATCCTGTTTGATTAGTTCTAGCAGATACTTAGCAGTTGCCCACCCTAGAATAAGTTGTCATTACTCTGCCACCAGATTAGCTTTAGACCTTGCCATTAAAAATGTACTTATTCTTACTCAGTGTTAGTGCCAACCCTGAAATAAGCGCAGTACAATTCCAAAATGCCCCAAAGTTACTCTCTGGAGACAAGGCTGTTGATGACTTATCCTAGATCAATCATCATTGAAGGTCGCCTGTCCTATTTGGCAATATTTGTTCAGTAACTAATAAAGATCAGCCTGCAGTTATTTATATTAGGTTATCATCTCTCCAGGGTGAAGCTTAATCCATTTTACAATGTTTTTCCCAACAAGACAACATGAGTTTCTCTGTCTGAAAATGAATTAAGTGCATGGTTTCTAAATATGGGATCTGACATTGTTCTTGTTACAAAAAGCAATTTATTCCCCAAAAGGCTTACACTTCAAAGGTTATATAAAAAGGTTCAAATATCAGTGCTATCCATTTTTCAATTACTGGGCTTCCTAACACCACTAGCTTTTGGACAGATAAGCAGTGGTATCAGTTTTCTTATTCAACATCTCATAGGTTTCCAATTCAGCATCCCAGAGAAAGCAAATTTATTGTAATACATTTAGCTGGTTTTGAAGCAGGAGTATCCCAATTGTTTCCCAGAAGACTATATGGTATATCAAATAGTATCTTAAAGGGATGTTTATGAAGCACTAGATACTAATGATTGTGATTATTGCTGTAGATTAGAAAGCTCGACTATGGACAGACTTTCTTATCAATTTAAATTTTTTAATAATAGAGAGAAAATAGATTTCATCTACCAATGAAAATTGGAATACATTATTATAAAGTAAAACATCATTATAAAGTTCAAACAAAACATCATTATAAAGTTCAAACAAAAACCAATGAGAATGACAGACAAAACTTTTGCATATTATTCTCTGTGTGTTCATAGTTTCTGTAACAATTAGCAGTTATCAAATTGGAGGAAGATAAAAACAACTATAATAACAATAATAATGGTTTTTAATTTTAAATAAAATGTTCTCTCTTATCAAGATATCATTCAAGTATTGTAAGTAGTAAGTATATTAAAATGTTTTTTCTGTACAAAGTAGTAAATTTTCTTTTGCTATAATTTCTGACCATACTTTATGGACAATACAGCCAAGTTTTGACATATTTTTATTGGCAAATTGTCATGGGAAATCTTGCAGAGTTATGGATCAGCACTGAGTCATAGCAACAGGTTTGGGGCTTGCTTCTGCCAAGAATTTCTTGGAGGAGGAAATGAAAATGTTGATAAATTCTAAGCCTGACTGTAAGCTTGGTATGACAGAGTAGTCTGAATCTGCCAAAAATACTCATCTGATGCTAATTGCAGAAGTTCATTGTTTTCCATCTCAGATGAAGGCTACAGTAAGAAGTGATATATGTTGATCTGAATTTACTTCCAAATTATGTCTTCTTTTTTCATTGTTATTTTGACAAAGCAATATTTCATTTTTCAGTACATCAGACTGATGTTTGTAGGGCACTGGGAAAAAAAAAAAGAAAATAGATAGAGAGAGGAAAAAGAAACCACTACAGAGAAATTGTTCAAAACCTGAAATGTTATAATACCAGTAATGTAAGCATAATGAATTAGCATACCTAGCTGGTACATAGCAGGAATATGCAAGGACATTCTTTGTTCAGAAAAGATACAAATACTACACATCAAAAACATCATGGCCTGTCTTGCCAAAAAAAAGAAAGAATTCATGATGTAGATAAGATCAATTATGTTTCACAGGTAAAAAAAATTGGAGAAAGGTTTAAAGGAGAATGATATTCTTCTAGCTTCTTTTTTATGTTATCCTTTGTCTGGAGGAGAGATTTGCAGTGCAAGTTTTTAAATTCTTACTGTCAGAAAGTATATGAGTTTAGGAAATTTTAAGGAATCATGAATTAAACTATGGATTTAAAAAGAAATTAGAACAGAATAAAATAAAACATTGATTCATGAAAGACAGATTTTCCCAAGCTTTTTGCTAAAACAAGTCATATTTTGCAGATATGAACTTAGTAAACCTTTGTAGATATCAAAAGACACACAAAAAAAAAAAAAATAAAAGGAGAGCTATGTGGGAAAATAACAACAGAACTGGAGAAGGTAGAAAATGCAATACATGTGAAATAGCTAAGGATCTGGTTACAGGAAGCCCTACTAGAAGTTGTCCTAAATGGACAACTATGAAAAGAAGGGATTCCATGGCACCAGCAAGGATTGATGTTGGAATTGAATGCAGAGAGGAAAATGCTGTGAGATACTGTCACCCTCAAAGAAGATTATGCAGAAAAATCTGAGAGGGCAGGAATTGAATATTTACAATCAGGTAATTTTCAGAAATGCAGAATTAAACTTAATTTTCCAGGCGTTCTTGATATAACTTTATCATAATGTGGTTGCAAAAAAGAGAAGTATGACTTTAAAACGTGTGAACATCTATCCATTTGAGTTGAAGAACTGATAACATCATGCAACAAAGATTGGACACAACCTCATCTGGTATAATGCTTAAAACTGTAATAGTTCATGCTCAGGACAAAGAATCGAAAGTGAAAAAGTGGAAGTAAGTCATTGTCATGAGAAGCAAAATCTATGAAAACTAAAAGATACTCCGCCTAGTAATAAGGAGGTTGAAAAGATACATTCATCTACAAATACTTTGTGTCAGTCAACTAGAAAAAAAAGGGAAGAGAATTATCTAGCCAAAAGTACAATCATGTCACAAAAAAGGTCTGGGATATGGAATGCCTATAAGTTAATTCAGTCCAGAAATAAGAAAGGAGATTCTAACCATAGGACAAGTAATATGTTCATCTAGGTTAGTGAGATAGAGAAATCAAATGGATTTTGAGAGGGAGCTATGTAAATTTTCTAAGTCATAGAGTTGACAGCTATGGCAAATGACCTAGACCCTACGTTTCTGGTGAGAAAAGAAACATGCACAAAACTGAAAAGAAGCTGAACTGAATTAAATAGGCTATTTATAAAATAAGATGTACTTCAAAAGATGTCATGCCAGAGATCATGAAGAGATTTTTCACCTGTTCCTAACATTTGGAATGGTGATAATTGATCCCCTCTCCCATTTTCCATTTCAACTCTTTCAAACTACCCTTCCCAGTGAATCTAAATCCTGCTTTTCTGTAGAAAATATTTTATTAGAGTATATGAGATTGTTGAGTTTGGGCGGCTTCATTGCTTCATGTAACTCCATCAAGATATTCCCAAGACAAAATTCAGCTGAGGGAAGAGCACAATACCTGATTAGCCTGAATAAATTAATACTAGTTACAGAACACTATTATTTCTGTTTGTTATTCAGCCTTATCAGCTTCTCTGCAATGTAATGCAGAAATACTGAGATATGAAGGATATCTCTTTTGCTTAGAAGAGAAGTAACTGAGTTAGCATGCAGTTTAAGTGCCTGCTTGAAAGTCCTAAGTTTGTTGAGGGTTCCCTCCTTTAAAATAATCGCAGAATTACTAGGATATTTGTAACTGCTAAGTTCATACTTAGGTAAGGGTGTAATTACTGTGTAACGTGTATGCAGAGGTCATAGAACAAGGCTTTGGATTGCTTACATTTTGTTCCTGTGGGCAAAACAAGAATCTCAGCTGGTACTTGGGGGCTTATCTTAATTAATATCTTACATCTAGGTCTCACCTTAAAATCTATCCTATTGCAACTGATTCAGTCATTTACTTGCAACATTTTGTTACTATAGCATCCAAAGCACTGCTACTGCTCTGGTGTGGGATCAAGTAATCAACATCTATCATTCTAATATTATGATTTACATAATGTTCATATTTGATGTTCATATTCATGTATGCATATTTCTTTATTGTTGTATTTAGGGAACATGGATGTGAGTGTGGCATCAGCTATTTCATGAAATACTTTGAATTAGGCATCTTTGTTCTACGAGTAATGGTTAGTAAGATGAATACACTCGCCTAAATTAGTTATTTTCTTTCCTCCATTGATAATTAGCACTAGAGGGAATGAGTATGAGTTACCTATTAACTCCAATTGCTATGTTTAGCAGTGCATCCAGAAAAATACATTATCAGTCACAGTAAAATCCTACTTCTTTTCTCGTATTTATTTTCAGAACTTATCAGAAAAGGGAAACTTACGGCTGTGGCAGACACTGCACTTTGTTCAAACCGATGTTTGTTTATGTTGTATATTTGGCATATGAATACCCGCATTACTGTTTAAGAGTATTAATTTCTTCTGCCTATAAAAAGTGCGAGTGAAGTATTTACTATTATGATATTGGACTAGCACTGTACAATCTGTATTTATATAAATTATTTCATCAAACTAAGTCAAATTTTGCCACATTCAGGTATATTGGGCTAGCTCTATGGACTTTGTTAGCATCAGGAAATAATTTGACCGTATTATTTAAAAATTAAAGGAATT
The DNA here is from genome assembly GCA_013397865.1 of Struthidea cinerea. Classification (NCBI taxonomy): domain Eukaryota; kingdom Metazoa; phylum Chordata; class Aves; order Passeriformes; family Corcoracidae; genus Struthidea; species Struthidea cinerea. The sequence continues at coordinate 882,336 of VZTI01000079.1, forward strand.
TCTTCTTAGTACACAGCCTTACAAAATTATCTCTTCTTCCATATCAGATGCTACCTTCATGAAACAACTAATATTTATTTTCATGTGGTTCAGAAACTCTTATTCTATTAATGACTCCTAATGTTTATATGTATTTATATAAATGGTTGTGTTTGTAGCTTAAGGTAAACAAGTTCTTATTGTTCAGTTGATGAGTTATATTGAAATATGCAGCTTGTCACACTGTAAATTGTTAGAAATATTGAATAGTTAATAACATGGATTTGCACACAACGGTACCATAATTAATAGTGTGCAGAATATCTGGTCAAATAAATAAACTATCTGCTCAGAATTAAACTAGATACTCCTGCTTTTTTTTCCCTCAAGATAACTGACATCTGTAGTAAGTATAATTGCAGGATACAGACATCAAAGTACAAGGAAATATACTTAAGTAAAAAGATATGCTCTGGTCAGGACAGAGACAGGAGAGTAGGCACCTAGAGTTTCAAAGCCAAGTGGTGAAGGGTCTGAATGGAGACCTGCTCATAAGTGTTTCACTCTGGCAGTAGCCTAGACATTAATCCCAGTTTCCATTTGTGTGAAACAGAACTTCCTCTCCTTGTGATGGACTTGTGATACTGTATTTTGTCTGCCTATAGCATCACCAGTGTTACTGTCCTTCATGTAATAACCAGTGCCTCTGTAATGACTACTGCCATGGAAAGTACTTGTTGATTATGAAATTGAAATCAATCTCCTAGACATTTTTAAGTGCGTTGGGGAGTGGCCTTAGAATTCAAAATTGGTTATTCCAAGTGGGTGACAGGAAAAGAAACAGGATGCAGTTGAAGAGGGGCACAAGGGAAAGAATGCATTTTGGGGTAGTCTGCAGCAGAAATGACAGAATGGAGGAGGACTGTTTAATGAGTAGATTTGGAAAAGAGTCTGAGGGATTAGATAAAGATAAGAAAGCAAATCTAACTCACCAATGTCATACAGTTCCAGAAAAACAAATATAATACTGCCTTCTAAAAAATGTGGTGTGGAGTAGTCCCTTCACCCTTCTCAGAACTGGAAAAAACCAGCTTTGGTAGATATCGTGTGTAGTTTTGAGTAATGCACAGAAGACATGCACAGACTGGAAAAACCCAGACTAGACAAGCCAGTTTGCAACAAGATTGTCTCAATTTCCAGGAACTTTGTACTTTGAGAAAAGATGGAATTCTTTCAGGTTGTTTCATCTCAAGAAAAAAGAGCAGAGGAAAAACTGTCAGCAGTCTTTGTATACATCAAAAAACTCTCCATACATGGATAGAAAGGAAATAACATGTAAAATTCAGTGCTATGAGATTAGGTACAAAATGTTTATCTTGATCTCTTAAGGATATCTTTGATAAATTCTCATGAGCGTGGAATGGTGCAGGCCCATGTTATTTTTCCTCATGCAATGGTGGACATTTGTTCTATTTTCTATTATGTGTTTTACAATACAATTAGTTTAAAAGAAGAAAATTATTCCTACTCAGTTTTGGAAAGGAATCATAGAATCATAGAACATGCTGAGATTGAAGGGACACACTAGGATTATCAAATCCAGCTCCTGGCCCTGCATAGGACCAACCCAAAGAGTCACTGCCTGTGCCTGAGAACATTGTCCAAATGCTCCTTGAATTCTCTCAGGCTTGGTGCTGTGACCACTGCCCTGGGGAGTCTGTTCCAGTACCCAACCACCCTCTGGGTGAAAAAATTTTTCCTGATAGCCAACCTAACCCGCCCCCCCCACTCAAGTTCAGACCATTCCCTCAGGTCCTGTCACTGGTCACCACAGAGATCAGTGCCTGCCCCTCCTCTTCCCCTCACAAGGAAGTTGCAGACTGCAATGAGGTCTCCCCTCAGTCTCCTCCAGGCTGAACAGACCAAGTGACCTCAGCCCCTCCTCACACAGCTTCCCGTCAAGTCTCTTCATCTTTATTGCTCTCCTTTGAAGACTGTCAAATAGTTTAAAGCCTTTTTTATATTGTGGCACCCAAAACTGCCCCCAACACTCGAAGTGAGGCTGCCCCAGTGCAGAGCAGAGCAGGTCAATCAGGGCCTGCTTTGGTGTTTTGGTTATCTGCCTGCTGGGAAAACAATAGATAGGAAACTCAGAAGGAGGGAAGTACTGACTAAAGTGACAGCGTGCCAAGTCACATTCTTCTTCCCAGAACTTACTACTTGCTGTCTGTGTCAGTTCCTTATGCATCACCCTGCCTTTTTTGAATTGCACTGTGAATTGTCTCTTCAATAATAATTCTCAGAGCTTTACTTGCTTAAGAACACTTTGAAGAAATAGCCATTAGCAGAGATGCAGGTATAGTCAAGCGATTTTAACTTACAGTTGTGGTATCCCCTCAGTCATCGAGACATGGAGTCTTGGAGTAGCCAAGTCACTTTGTAGGTGTCAGTCCTAGAGCTACATCCAAGAGTTAGCTTGGAAGATGTGCCAATTTGAAATGTGGAGTTTCATGGCTTCTTGGTCAACATTTGACCAATTTTTTCATCATTAAATCTTTTACTGGTCAAGTTATTAGCCATTTCAGAAATCTGTTAGTTGCTGTTACTGTACTTATCCTTCCCTCTCCTGTTTACCCTTCACACATACAATTTATTTAGTGTCATGATTCAGAGTACTCATCCTGTGTAGGGAATTCAAAAGTTACTAATTCCTGTCTGGGAAGAAATTTGGTTCAATTCTTAGATGCCTAATTCAGAGTTAATGATACTACAAGGCAAGAAAACCCACACAGTTTTTTCTTTTTTCTTTGCATTCCCAAGAACATACAGTAAAATCAAAGTCTTCTGTCATTCTCATATCCACATGGAAACACTCTTGAATTAAAAAATTCAAATAGTGAGTTCAAAGGCAGTTATGCTCTTCAGTGAATTATGAATATATAGAATAATGAGGTTTCCTACACACACAGCCCAAACCTTTCCATTATTATAGAAAAAGTAACATTTTCTGTCACAATGAAGGCAGCACTACGAAATAATAATTAAAAATGTGTTGCTGGTTGCTAAGTGGATAATGCATGTCTTCTAATTAGCTTGGAAATAAGCTCTCTTGTACCATGAAGTGCACAGATGTGTTAACCTTGGCTGAAGATTCTTCAGCAGACATACTGAGGAAATAATACATAATGCAATGAGCTGGATGTTCATATTGAGAATCAAATCCAGTATTATATTGTAAAACCAATGTCATTTAATTTGATTTGGTTATCTTCTATAGCAAGGCAGTGATATATGTAATATCAAAGTGAAATCTTTCTATTCCTCATATATTTAGTAATCTTTTCTGGCATCTGTAGGGAAAATATTTAACCCACGCATAGCCAATGTGCCTAAGAGATACTGGGTTTGGTGTGGAGCTTTACTTGCTTGTTTGTTTGTCGTTCATTGAAAATAGAATTGTTTACATCACATTGCCATTAAAGGCAATGTAAGTTGCCCAAGTGTAGCTGATGGATTTGCACAGCTGGAAAGAGAGACCTGGTTTGGCATCTGGAAGCTTTACGGTTTGTGAGAATGTGAAAATGTGGAAATTCAGACTGAAGTAACGCTCTGACAGCATGGTTGTAAACTGAGCACATATGAGAGGTTTTGTGTGACTACAAGCAACTTTGGTCACTCTTCTGTGCATAACTGAAATCACTGCATTAGCCTTGGTATCATTTGAACCACTTAGATTCCTCTGCACCATTCTAAATGCTGTAAATGTTAGAGGTCCAGCTCTGGAATCCACTAAGATATTTGAGATCATTGACACATTTTTTTCAAGTCTGAGGCAAGCATTTCTACTGTACCTGATATTAAATAGTAGGCTAGCAAGAAGACAGAAGCCAGAACTGCACCAGAAAAGTCATGCCATCGTCTATTTTGAACTGGAAAGGAAGGAAAAGGCCAAAATCAGTCCTCCTGCAAAAATAAGCTCATTGCTTTTACTGGGTTTACAACTGATCTGGATTGACATAGAAGAGTGCATCATTCAGTTTAGTGTCTGGAAGATAAAAAATTGTGTGTCTCGCACAGTGACCATTTACTTACCAGTAATACTCTAAAGTAGTGGCATTAAGATACAGGCAGTACAGAAACAATGGTTTGCTTCAACCACATAATGAATACCTTCAGTTGGCTTTGGAGAGACTTAAGATGTGCCCACTACTTTTCAGAGCTTTGGGCAGAAGCTGCAGACTGTTTTTCTTATGGTCTATTATGTTTAACAATTTGTTGTTGCTTTTATGTTTTATTATTATATATGTTTACAAGGATAGTATAAACTGAAAGCTTATTTGGCCCTGCCCCAGTTTGCTTGCAGCCTAGTGATAATATGAAAACGTGATGGGGGGTTGCATAGGGGTAGCAAAAAGGTCATGGGGAAGAACATCACTGGGTGTCTTGGTTTTATTGCATGCCTTGCTAGTTCCATTGAACTAACTTACTTTTTCTTTCTTTCTTTCTTTCTTTCTTTCTTTCTTTCTTTCTTTCTTTCTTTCTTTCTTTCTTTCTTTCTTT
>VZTI01000079.1:887011-918371 GCA_013397865.1 Struthidea cinerea
CCTCTACCTCTACCTCTACCTCTACCTCTTCCTTTTTCTTCCTTCTTCCTCCCTGCCTTGCTTCCTCTCATCCTCTCTTCCCTCTTCTTCTCTCCCTCTCTCTCTTTCTCTCTTTCCACTGTTTCTCGTTTTCTCCACACCTCCACATTTTCCAAGTGTAAGCAATTTTGCTTGGTAAGAAAATCTGCCTCCAGCAGTACATGTTGTCATAGAACTGGACCTTGTTCATGCTCTACACCATGAAGAAATTGGTGTTAATGGATAGTCTACTTAATATCTGTGAGCTCCACAACCAATAGAAAGCAATGGTATCTTCTTTCAATGTTTGGCTTTAATTTAATTTTTGTTTTTACTATTTATAGCAGAACGCTTATTTGATTTTCCTTAGAAAATATGACAGTGTACTTAGATGGTCTGTTTCACCTTCAAATTTAAAAGTGTGACTGAAGTTTTAAATGCAGTGTATCTGGAAAACAAGTTCTTTGTTTTCGAGTGCTAGAACCCAAATAAGCTGTTAAAAATAATAAAATAGAAGTCCCGCTTTTCATTTTCAGAATTAGGGTTGTCCATGAGTGCTAGTAATATTATGAAAAACTGTTTTCAGAGTTCCTTCTTTCGTAGTCCACCCTAAGCCTCCAATTCACCACAAATTTATTCTTTTTCCTTTTTAAGCCTATCACTTCTTTACCTCTGTTCTTTCCCTGTTTCCTTTCCACCACAAGAGGAAACCTCCAGGGGAATTTGCAAGACACATAGATGCCTTGGAGGGAAAAGGAGGAGACAGTTGTAGGTTATCTGAGGTGTGGGTTGTATGAGAATTTATTTTCAAAAAGAGGTGTGGGTTATCTGAGTAGCAGGCTATATACAGGAAAATATGGTAATATAAAACCATTTTAGTTCTATCTGATACATTATTCTAGGCTTGTGAAAGGACAGATTTGCTTTTCTGAGATGTGCATATCTGTACAATTTCTTTTCTTATGTGAGAGCAAGCATGTACAACTGATGGATTTTAGTGTTTATGCTTCTCTTTTATACCAAGATTATGTATATGATAGAAGATGTAATATTACACAAACTTTTTTGTTCTTGTTGTTGTTTTATACACTTTAAGTATTATATTGTGGCAGGTTAATTTTAGATAGGTAAAAGAAATTTAATTTTTTTTTTCCTGAGGAAGAGAGAATATAAAGATACTTTTAAAAAGTAGAAATATAATCTAACACAGAGTGCTTGATATTGCATCACAAATGCCCCAAAATCAAACTGGACAGTTTCAGAAGTCATAGCTGTTCCTTCAGAAAACCCTGAGAATTATTTTCAGATGCTTGATGTATTTTGTCATCCAAGCTGAACATTTACAACTCACGAATAAACAATGGGCTTAATTGTCACTCTAATAGTGATCCCTTAATATTGTCCAATAGGTAACAGAAAGTTGCAGTCTTCACCAGCAAAGATTTCTATGTTGCAATCTGACTAACTGTGCAGTAAAATGGTCATCAGAAAAAATATTTAATAGGCAACTATTAAATGTACCACTAAGAGTGATCTTTTTCTTTATCATTTAATTTTTTTTTATTTTGGCAGCTTTTATTAAATGATTTTTTATAAGATTCTAAATGAACAACCATATTTTGTAATGCAATTTTTTTTCTTCATGTGGTGGAAAATAATGTCTACACTTCTTTTAGACATCAACTATATTATTATTGTTGTTGTTGCTAAAATCATCATTGTTATCACTATCAGTAGAGCTTTATCAATAAATTTTCTTTGGTTTATTTTAATAAATCAGGGCATGTTCTACAAATGTATTTAGGAACCTAACTCCTGATCTGTCTCCTTAAATATTGAAAGTCTAATAATTCATAGTATATTAATACCATTGAAAGTATAAACTTTTCAAAGATGTGCACAGTGAGAATTGCAGATTAAATACTTGTTATTTCAAGTGAAAGAAATCAAACATCCATTATGTACTAAAATAAACTCCCATAAGCAATTGATAAGGACAGAAAGAACAAGTCACCAGTGAGAGAGCATTTTTCATTAAATGACTGGTTTATTTCTTATTTCTTAACCCTGACTCTTTAAAAAAATGTGGAAAATGTAACTGAAATCTGTACTAAATAGTTTTATGACACATTAAATTTTTGCAGTTTTCCTATATTCCATTCTTAGTTGAGCAATTTTCCTGCCTCAAAGAGGCTAATGCCACACTGATGGAAAGCCAGCATTGCCCTCTACTTTCTGCTTTCCACTTTCCTAAAAGTATTGCCTGTCCTGCTGGGAAGAAGAAACTCAGAAGGGATGATGAAAGGACATGAAAGAATGCCTCATGGTCCATCATTTGTTTCTACAAGTTGTGTTTCTGAGATCTTCCAGTTTTCTTTCTAGTAGAGTCTCAGTTGAATACCTCTAGGTAACACGTGCACAAATACATTTCTTTCCAGGTATAGTGTTCGATGCCCTGAAAAAACAGGGACTTTTTTTTCTTGCAGTGAGGAATTTTCAATTTTGCTGAATGCAACCTAATCTTATTGAATCTGACAGTCAACAAAACTGAATTACACTTTTTCCAGTTTTCGTATTCAGAGTAGGTGACTGGGGCTGAGGCTGGGTGATATTACGTAGATGAGCTCTTAGTGACCACACTGATAACTCACCTATATATTCTTGAATCTCGTTTTGCAGTCCTGTGGATATGATGCCAGCCATCCAAGTGACCCTATTTGAACTCCATTTCTATGGCATTTATTAGTGTGCCATCAGGATAATGATTAGAGCTTTAAGTATCTATTTCTTACAGAGGACATTGCGGTTTCTCATAAGGGTGTTGTGGATTGTATGCAATTTTTTTGCCTGTCTTTCATGAAATGCTGCATTTTCTGTTTTCTTCTTTAACTCCAAATGCTTTTGCAAGGAAGAAAGTCAGAGATCTTACCTTGTCTTTATATAAATGTGAGTATCCATTTCTAAAAGAAACATCAAGTGCAGCTGTTAAAGTAACAGTAGCATATTACATTGCATTTCTGCTTCTTCCACATTTTTGTCAGGCCTAAGAGTGCTAGACACTTAAGCACACAGTGACATTACCAGGCATAAACAAAAGCAGCTGCGACAGAAGATAAAGAACAAAGCCTTCTAACAAATTTTCCTAACTTCAAAGATGAGCAGAACAAGGACGTAATTGCACTTACAGCATTATTAATGGCTTTTTCATTACATCCAACAAAGACAGTAATAAACAATCCAGGAACAGTAAGGGACATATTTCTATCTTTGATTCATAGTGCTCATCTAGGTGCATCTTTAAAAATATGCTACTAGATGACGTGTATCTGAAGGCACCAGCAAGGACTAAATTTTCAATATCTTCTATAATTTCAGTTATTTGGAAAAATGATGAGTAAACTCATTTGCTGCAGCTTTGTGTCAGTAAATGAGAACTGATTCAAAAATAGACTTGTATGATCCACACTGACTTCATGAACATTCCCACTAGGGCACAGCATTCCAGCAGTGGTTGCATCTGTACTTCGGGTCCAAATAACCATGTAATCTAGAACAATACATCTGAGAAGAATAGGAAGATACATTGCTCTAAGGGTGCGATCCAGTCTGGCAAGTTCTTCATCACAATTTGGGAAGTTTGTACTTTCAGTCTTTTTTATCTTTTATATTGATATAAGTGATTTTTTTTGGTTGAAAATCTTGATAATTTTGTAAACTAACAAGATGGAAAAGAAATAATGTTTATTATTTTATTACTAGAAATAATTATTTCTATTACTCTCTAAAGACATCATTAATTTAGGAGTTACTTGAAAGAAAATTCTGTGAGGTCTACTAATACTTCATGGGGTCCAGGAAGCTTCCTCTCTATAGTAGTCTTCATCTACACAGTGGTAGGGAAGCTTGTTGAAGTGGACATTGGTGGTTTTTTATCTTGACTTTAGTCTATCAGTTCCCTGTCTTGAAAACTGTGGTAGGAATCGAGGTAATTTATTATGCAGTAAAAAATTCTGCCCCTTCTCAGAGGGATTTGGATAACTGCAAGTTACATCTTCTGCTGAGTGTTTATTCTAAGTCCTTCAAATACTGACTTAAAAAAAAGTTTTTCCTTGAGTAGTTGATATTTCATGAATTACTTTCCATAGACTGCAATCATGCACTGGAAAGAACTGAAGGGACATGAATTAAAAAAATAAACAGAAGAAAAACAGTGATCTATTGGAGTAAGGCAGGAAAGGAGAAAAGTTGCAGAGGAGATAAAAAAGAAAAACTGTAATAAAATATGATATTTCTAGCAAGCAGTGAGTTTACCCAAGGTCAGAGCTATCAGTTTCAAACAGATGAAAATGAAAAGAAAGATACAATTTAGATGAAAGCATTTAAAACAGCAAAAACAAACAATCCGGAATGTAATGAAAAGGATTGTATACTAGACTTTCAAATGCAGGTAAAGAAAATTGGAAGGAAGCAAAAAAGAAACTTGAAGAAAATTCTAAACAGAAACAAACCTAATGGAAAACTGAAATACAGTCCTACCAAAGATAACTGTACCTGAGGACAGAGTGAAAGGATGTAGTTGAAAATGAGAGAAAAGTGCATAAGCATATCTCCTATGAAAAAGGAGCAAGATAATTTAAGACCATATCTACCTCCCCATAATTATTCATGGAATAGTTGAGGTGGGAAGGGGCCTCTAGAGATGGTGCAGTCCAAACCTTGAAGCAGGGTCTGTTAGAGCTGGTTACTCAGGATCTTGTCCAGTCTGGTGTTGAATATATCCAAGGATATTTCCACAGCCTCTCTGGGTAGCTTGATCCAATGCTTGACACTCTCACAACAACAACAACAACAACAACAACAACAAAATTCCCTCATATGTTCAAGTGGAATTTCATATATTTCAGCTTTTGCCCACCACCCTTGGCCCTTTCAGTAGGCAGCACTGATAAGAAGCTGCCTCTGTCTTCTTCCCCATCAGGTATTTACAGATATTTATAAGATCCCTTCTCTGGTCTAAACACTCCCAGCTCTTTCACACTTTTTCATGTGGCATGTTATTCCTTCCCTGCCCAAGGCTTCCATAAGCAAAACACCCAAAGACTAATCTGATCATTCAGTTTTGTCCAAGATTTTTACCATTTAACTGGAGCAGGGCTCAGAGAAAGTTTTCTTGTCTTTATGGGAGATGACTTTCAATGCTATATTTATAGTAAAAGAAAACGCTTAAATAAGAAGACTTTAATTTTATTTATAGTCCAACTTCTACTACCTTCCAACTATCTATCTAGATCTCTTTTTTAATTGCAAATCTCAATTAGTAACCCATCAATCATATAGAGTTGATTTAAATTTTATCATAATGAACTGTACTTACTGTTAAAGCTATGGATGTCATTTATTTATTTTACATAAACTGGACTGGAAAGGTTTTCATTTTATAGTAGAAAATCCACACAATGGTTAAGATCATAAATTGTTCTTTAGCATATTCATGTCATTTCTTCAGCAGATACACTAAAGATGCTGCTTCACAAAGTAGTGCTACTGTACAAGAGATTGATTTGTACAATTACTTTTTCACTGCTGGACCTCACATTTGGTAATCCAGGCTCAAATTTGAAAGTATGTTATCATCAACTAGGGCTGGAGGTGTCATCTTCATGAAGTCAAACTTGTGTGTGTCTGCTTAAAAGGATTGGGGCCTAAGTCAGTCCTGAACCTCTAAAAACTCATGACATGCAGTTTTCTGATCATGAGCAACAATTTTAATTTGAAGCATTCTGCCTAACTCTGGCTATTTGAGCAGAGAATTTGGTTTCCAAGAGTATGTGAGTTTTGAAAGAAACAATATTGCTTTCTACGTTACTTTTGGATTCAGGAGACCTAGGAGTAAGGAATTGTAGTAATTACAATCAGAGTAGATTAATTCTTAGGAATCAATTACAGTTATCAATCGTGGTTATTCATAGGAAAGTTGTATGACAAGAGTGAAGATTTTTGGATTCTCCACCACTGCATTATGGTGAAAGAATATCTGGTTTGGGAACCAAGATTTTTAACAAATGGAAATTATTCCTTGACTGGACCAAGAGAAAATATCTACCCTTTTTCATCATTATACAATATGTTTACTAATTCAGAAGTAGGTAAGGTATCTTGTATCACATTGTGTCACATTCCAGTGAAATAGTATTGGAGTTCAGTGCAAGATTCTTTTTAGGGAAAGACAACAAATGCAGATCCATGTATTCAGTAAGAATTTTTTTATCCACATATGCTCTTTCACTATCAGTTGGTGTAAAAATTGCTGCTCTACTCAGTTTGATTAGAGATGCTGTCGTTGAAGTCATTAGAAATGAATGCTTTATATCATGTCTCAAATTTTGGTACAGAGTATTAGAGATAAGCAGCATCCGCTACTTGTTTGACTTCTTGGTCTGTCATAAGGCCAAGCATAACTTGGACTGGTATAAATGCCACTGTGCAGAGATAGCTCCATCAGGAAAGATATTTTTTACCTTGGTCAACAAATTTTTCCTGCTGACAGATATTTAGAATGGGATGAAGAAACTGTTTCGTTTTTGCTCAAGGCATGCCAGCATGAATACGGGTGGAAGGGGGAAATCTAAAAGAAATCTACTTTAGAAGAAGAAAACATTATATATATGAGTAAAATTGTCAGTCATTCATTTGTTATATCTGCCAAAAAGGATAGTGTATTTGGCTGCTCCAACTATTTATATTGGGTCAGTTGCCTAGTTATTTTTTCAAGGACAACCAGAAAAAACAAAGTGGTTTTATACATAAATCTGAGACTAGAAACAGGAAGAATTACTAGCTAAATAAATGCTTTTAAAAGCTGTCAGTGAGAAAGTTGAAGGCTTATTTTATCAGTCTAGGCAAAATGAAATGATCTCTGAATATTTCTTAATGTAAGAAAAGGGACAGCTCTGGAGAAGATAAGTGGTAGCCAAATTGATCTGTATTGTGCTTCACTGCTAACCTCCTCTCCTGTCTTCTTGAGAGAGTACTGTATGCTAACACATACATATGTCTGCAAATAGAAAGGTAAGAGCTTGAAAGTGCCACCATTTTTTCTGCTACATTGTTTCTACCTTATCAAGTAATATTATCCACAATTTAGGTCAGAGAGAAAATATACCACAGATCTATGGCAGGGATAAAAGACCACAATGGCTTTTTTACAAGGTGTTAAGTGTTTTCCATATTTGGGGGATTTTAAAGCGGGCTAGCTTTGGATGTGAAACTGATACTGAGGCATCTTGTGAACTCAGACTGGACCAACCCTTGATTTCATCCCTCACTCTTGGGGTCCACAGGAAGTTTTGAAGCTTACATTCAGATGTACAGAGTGAGCTGATTTGCATCTGCCCCAGCTGGACTATATGAGAATGCAAAATCTTGGTGTGCCAGCTTCTGCTGCAACTTCAAGCAATAATAGAACTGTGACTGCATAGATAATTCAAGAATGTTTCTATTTTATCATTTAGACAAGTACTCAGATGCCTAAATTATAATCCCAAACTTTTTGCTCACCTGGTGAGGAAAATATATGATATGAAAGAGCATCTACTGGAACCTTGGTTATATGCTGAAACCCACTTTCCTAGAGCTAACCATCATTTTGGTGTGTTTTATAGGAGTGAGGATCTTAAATTAGGTCCCTAAGTAACCAGTATAAAATCCACCTTCTATGACAGATAATTGGGAGAATTTGCACCCAGAAGTGTTTTAGAGTTACAAACACAAGGAGGACTTACTACATAGGTGAGAGGGCTGAACACTCGGTTCATCCAGTTTGGTTAGTGGCAATAGATGACAGGATTGATGCACTCACTGACTGGGAACAAAATATAGTGTATGTCATACAAACAGATTTCTGGTCTCAGTAATTTCTTGGTTTGTCAGTTGTTGGCCTAAATAAGACTAAAGAGAAGTCAAATACTACGGTTTTGTATTATAATTGCCCTTAGTTCTTAGTAAATGAAAAACGTTTAGAAAATTGAGGAGTTACTCAGAAATACTTTCATAAGCAATCTGCACGGGCTCTGGGAGTCCCAAGAACTCACAGCCAAATTGTAACTTTCCCAGAAGTGATATCAATTAGAAAAACAGAGCAACTGTTGGAAGAATGTGAAGGTTATCATGCAAAGCATGTTTTTATGGTTCAAGTGAGAGGAAATGATGGCAACTTCCAGAGTTGTGGGGGAACTTCCTCTTGTGAATATTCTGACTTTCACTTCCCTTGCTTAAAACCACATTAGCTCTGATCATTGTCAGAAGAATCAGGAATATTGTCAATACACAGAGATAAATCCAAAATAAATACTCCACAAGATTAACATATGTATGGTTATATAATATAATTTTACTAAATAAAATAACATTTATTTTATTGTCTCCACATTTATCACCTCATTCTTAAACTTATGTTTCTTTCACTATGTTATTTTCAAATATTTTATTTTCCCTTCGTCTTTGTCTTTCTGATTAAATGTATATGAGTCTTAAAGTCCTGTCATTTTGCTTTAAAGTCCCAGTTCATAATCATTACTAGTTTCTACACCAGCTATTCTGAGAAAATTCATCATATGGCCAGAAGTCACATCTTCTAAGGCAGAGAAAGTTCACATTATTTGGAACCAACTCAGGAACTGGTCCTAAAAGCTACACCAGCTCATCACTATTCCCTGTTGTCTTCAAAGTAAAGCTTAACTTTTAGTTTTACGTTATTAACCTGCTTTGGTTGGCTTTATCTGGGCTGTTCCTTCTAGGCCTGGATGGTATTTCACCACCTTCCTGAGCTGGCAGGCACACAACAGCATGAGCACTTAAAGAATATTTTCTTTTGTACTAATATAAATAAATGAAGTACGTTCTTCAAAGTCTGCAATGTTATTGTATTATCATATCCTTTAATACCAACGAAACGTTGGCAGGATGATTATTTGTCACTTGCCCTCTGTGTTGTGGCTGGTCTACAGTAGACTCAATTGTACAACAGGCAACACTCAAAACCCTGCTTAGAAACAAATTCCAGAAGTCCAGATAGATCAGAGATGTAGGTATCTGAGAGCACAGAAAACAAATTCTGTTTATCCAGATATAGATAAATACTTCCATGTAAATTTTAAAATGTTTCTGTGTTTTAATGATACTGGCTTATAAAGGTCAGTAAAGCTCCCTCTGGCCCTTTCTTTCTAACACTCATTCATACCATTACCCATACCCATACAAAAAAAATCCTTTCACTTTTCTCAAAAGTGTACTCGTGTCAATAGAAGTAGGAATAGCCTAATTCTTCTGCAACCTATGTGTAAAAGAGGAGAGAGATTGTAGTACTCTTTTGTTCCTCTACTTTGTAAAAAGATAAACACTTTTGTTGTTTTAAATGGAGCTGTATAAACCTTGCTGAACTGAGGGCACCCAACTGTTCCACATAAACCTGCTCTCAGCTTTCTTGGCTTTATCATAAATTGACAAGGGCCTTCAGAATTAGATCCAGGAGTCTCAAATCAGGTGAAAACTTGAACTTTCACACAAATACTGTTTCCAGCTGCCTTTCTTTTGGTCAGGAAAAGCTCAGAAGTGCAAACTCAAAAAGCTCGATAGTCATAAAGCCAGTAAAATGCTCCAAACTTATTATCATTTGAGAACAAATTAGCAGCTATTTTTTTAAATGTACAATTTACAAAGCAGCAATATTAATATATTCTCACATATTTTTGCTGAATAATGTTGGTTTAATCTTTCAGAAAATGCTGCTGCAGTATTTATTTCTTTGTTATAAATGTGAGGTGATGGGACCTGACATCTTCCCCTGAAAACAAATGTTTACAAATATTCAAGTCCAGAAATCTGTAGGAGAAACAAAATACAGAAAATTCTTGTTAATGCAGTACATTTTCTGGTAATTTTATAGTCTAATTTTCAGTGGTTCCCTACAGAATGAATGCAGTTCAGAAGGCAATTCTATAAAGTACTTTGTGGATAACTATTATCGGCTAATTATTAGAAATTGCATGTTGTTGTTAATTGCATAAATAAATTGTTTTATCTGAAAGCCATTAAAAAAATGTAGGGTCTTTGAAGCATATATGGTTTTGATGTTCCTGTTTAAAACATTTAACTGTTTAGCTCTAAAATAATGGTGTGGTTCTTTAAACCATTTTTTTACTCTAATGCATTGAAAGGGGAAAAAACCTCTGATTTTCAAAGAGCTTTTTTTGTGATGTGTAGCCTGATGAACCTTACACTGAGAGGTAATAGAAATGCTGATGTTTTTGGCAAATACTGAAGCCATTTCCCTCTGTCTTTTTGAAATAATGAAAAAAGAAAGTTACATAGAGATGTTTTCATTGACTTATTAAAATTTAGGCTGGCAGACATATAGAAGATTGAAGAGACATGATGATATTTATTGTGAATATTCAAATTTAAAACTGCATTATACTTTTTTTGTGAAGATGTTTATGTGGGATTGTTGTCAGATTTGTGGGGCTGGCCTTAAAAAACTGTAACCTTTACCTGTTCTTGTTTTAAGTTAGTCAAGGTATGTAAAGGTATTTCTCCCAGCTACACATGTTGATTATGCTAATTTTTTTTATGTATATTTGGGTTAAATCAAGAGCTGTAGAAGTTGCTTTCACTGAATTCCTTCAGCTTCGTAAACTAAAGAACAGACTGCGGTGTTAGGGCTGACCAGGTAGACTTTTTCCATGAAGTGTCATCTCAATCAGAATTCTATACTGAATATCTAATTGGACCAAGCAGGTTCTATTTCTGTTTTGAAGTAGTCTCTGCCAGTGGCACCAGAAGAAAATACGCTTTACCCAGGAAAAGGGCTTTGCCATGGATATTGTCTTAGCATCTGTACAGTAACTGGGATTATGCTTAGTACTGTAAGCAGTGAGCTTGTCCAAAGAAGAGTAATCTTGAGCAAGATATGAATGTTATTACACATGATGGATATTGCTAAAATGGTTATTTTGCATATAAGAAAATGGGCCAAATCTCACCTGCTTATAGACAGAAAGAATAGAAATCCAAGACAAGTGGGTACATGGGGTACATGGGTGTCTTTGTAGCTGTCCTTATGCAAATTAAAGCTGCAGCCAATGGTGAGAAACTGGCACTTCTAATTTGAAGTTCATCTCTTCCTAAAACATACATATCCTCTGTGCTTTCTATGATCCTCATAGGCAAACTCAGGAAGTCTGTACTGAATGAGTGTACAGTGAAGTGGATTGAGAACTGGCTGAATGGCAGATCCCTGGGGGTTGTAATCAGTGGCACAAGGTCTGATTGGAGGCCTGTCGCTGTGTCTGAAGGGAGGGTGTCAAGGGGATGGATCCAGGCTCTTCTCTGTGGCGCCAAGCAGTAGGACAAGAGGCAATGGGCAGAAAGTGGTGCACAGGAAGTTCCACCTGAATATGAGGAAGAACTTGTTTACTGTGTGAGTCACTGAGCTCTGGAACAGATCGCCCAGCAAAGTTGTGAATTCTTCCTCACTGGAAATATTCCTGAACTGTCTGCATGCAATCCTGTACAATGTACTCTTGGGTGATCCCGCTTGAGCAGGGAGGTTGGACCAGATGACCCACTGTCATCCCTTCCAACCTTACCCAGTCTAGGACTCTGTGATTCTAGGATTCTGTGAGCTAAAGTTTGTGGACCATACCTAGTAGAGGAAGGCAACTGATAAGCTGCAGGACAGGGCTGCTTTTCAAACTTTTGAAGAAAAGGACCTGGAGGTCCTGGTAGACAGGTTGCATGTGAGTCAGTTGTTTGCAGTTGCTGCAAAGAAAGTCAACTACGTAGTGGGTTGTGCAACCTGCAGGTTGAGGGAAGTGATCCTTCCTCTCACTGTGGCATTTGTGTCCAGTTTGTGACTGGCTTCACATTGTCATATGGATGGTCAGGCAAGCAGAGGGCATGTCCTATGAGAAGAACTGGGAGAAATGAGTTTATTCAGCATCAGTAAGAGGGGGCAGAAGGAGGATCAATTTGCTGTCTACAGCTGTTTAATGGGAGGGCAGAGAGAAGAGAGAGATAAACCCTTCTAGGAGGTGGACACTGATAGAACAAGATAAAATATGGACATATTAAAACTAGGGAAATTCTGAATAGAGATCTGCAAAAAATTCCTTCACCGTGAGGATGATCAAATGCTGGCACAGGTGTCCAAGGGAGGTTATGGAATCTCCATCCTCAACAATACTCAAAACTTGTCCAGACAATGTCTTTCACAACGTGATCTAATTAAATCTGCTTTGAGATGGAGTTGGAATAGAGATTTCTAAGTGTCCCTTATAACTAAAACATTTTCGATTCTATGCTAGAAAGCTGAGTCTAGTTTTGACATTTATTTCTACACTACCAAAAATGGTTGGGGTTTTTTTGAGAAAATTAGTTGTCATTTAGTAGCAATCAGCCAGCAATATTACCTTTGTAGCTGGGTGGATTTTAGAGACATAGAATTGTTTCCTGGCATGTCACTTGATGGGGGAAGGGGAGAGAGGAGAAGAAAAAAATTAAAAAATGAAATAGCATGTCTAAATGCAGCAGGATTCAGAAACTACCACTGAACTGAAATTAGTCTGCGGTGACTGCTGATACTTTCTCCCAGGTTGCCTCCTGGTGTCCTCTGTGCTGATTCTTATGTAAGTCACATTGAACCCATTAAAAATTATGAGTATTTGTAGAACATAACATAAAAAGTCATATTACAATTGGTGTAATCTACTGCTATCTGGGAATTTTCATAAACTATTACAGTGTAATGGTGCCTGCTAGCACTGCTATAATTAATTTAAGATAGCATTTCCACTAAACCCCCTTATTTTCCAGAGCTTATACATCTGATAAAAATTCCTCCCAGGCTGAAACTGGGTATACAGGGTCTTGACTGTGAAATTAATTATTCACAAAACTTTAACAGAAGAAAATATGATCGTTTCTTATGACATTTTCAAATGGGCATTTTTTTACTAAAATAAAAGCAGCAAGTGGAAGCTGGAAGTGACAAATGGCTGCTAGCTTTAGCAGGAAGGGGAAAAAGTGTTCACAGTGATATTCAGGGTTGCACAAGGAGATTACAATAGCCGTGGATCCCACCTCCTTTTCTCCAGCTATCCAACCTCAACAAAATTTCACATTTTAAACCAATGCTTTGATTTTCTGTATCTTTCTTCTTATGCTTAACAAAAATGTGCCTATGGATTTTACTTTAGCATACAATAATAGCCAAAGAGAAATGTTAATGTTTCAAAAACAGTTTTCTTTTCTTGATCTTTATTTTCTTTCTTGAAAGTCCTGATGCCAAATAATTAAGAATTAAGTGGACATTTTACAGGACAGTTGAACCTTTATAGTCCTGTTAGGAAAAATAACAAACCTCAGCAATAATTCTGTTATAGTAACTGAAGATACAAATGTTGTATTGGAGGAACATCAAATATTGACAAGTAGACCGTCATTTTAAAAAAATCTCTTCATATGGTGCCTGCCAGCAGAATGTGACACCCTTCCAGCGTCAGTCTCTTCCAGCTAGTAAATGGGCCTTTGTTACTTTCACATTAATGAGGACTCTCAAACCTCAAGTTTTAACCAGTTTGTCTCTCCACATCAAGTCCGTTGCTTTTGGTGTTGATGCCCCTCACAACTATTCTCTGTTATGGAGGACAAGAAGAAACCATGGAGAGAAATTCTTTGCCCAGCTCATGTATGAAGTGTCATGGGGTGTTCACAGATGAATATGGGTGAGGACAGGTTAACATGGAAAAGAGCAAAGGCTGCTGCTGAAAAGATGATAGGCCCTCTTTTAAGAAGTCTGGTTTTGGAGATTCATTGCTCAGTGACACAGGAGGCAATGAACTTCCAAGAAAAGAAAGAGCAGTTTGGTCATGGTGACTTGGAGCAAACAAAGGACTTGGAACACGTGGAATCTAGTGAATTAAACTCCACAAAAGCACATGACTATCAGAAATTTAACAGTGTAATGCAATAATGCAAAAATACGTTTTGTAGCATGTCAGTTGGTTTTACAACTGTTCAAAAATTGCTTCAGTTGAGGTCTATTTTAGGGAATGAATGCAAACAATGGTATTTAGATCCTGATAGAGATTTGAACTTCCCTAGGGATCAGTATGATGCAGTTTTGGGTTTTTTGATTCATTGTGAAAAGCTTTTTCAAGAAATTTCCCCAGTTCCTTCTTGCCAGTATTCCTACTACAGATTTTAAACAAACTATGCAGAACTTTTGTCTTTCTGCCTTTTCTAAATCCACCATCATATTCATATTAATATTCATTCTGAGAGATCTGTGTGTTGATTCAGTAATCACTGTGATGCCTGGTCAAATCAGTTGAGATTCACATAAAAGAATCAAAGTTGTTTTAAATACAAAATGATTTTGTATATTAATATGAAAATTTGGATGAGTATTATGACTGCACACTAGAGTTTATTTTTCTAAACATTTTAATAATTATATATAAAGTTTGGTGAAATTTTGAAACAGTTTTAGAGAGAGATGAGAGAAAGGTTCAAAGCCCAAATTTCATTTCAATGACAGGTTGCACTGGTTACAGGTGTTCTGTTCTTTGTCATGTATACTTCAGGATTTAAATACAGTAGCAATAACTTCTATGAAAGCCTGTGTTCTAAGAAAGGATTCATCACTGAAAGGACCGAAAACACTAATAAGAAAACTTGTTAACTTCCAGATTATGTTGAAGAGTGATATGATATATATTAATACAATTTTGTTCAAATTAATAGTATTTGCTCCAGGGACAGTTTTTAAAAAAAATCCCCCTTCAATCTTGGTTCAAAGACCATTAGCTGCACAACCATACTTCATGTTGATGTGCAAACTAATTTTGAGAACATGAACCATAATTCATTTAAGTGTCTGTCAATAAAAATTATACACTCTGACTGATCAGGGTGTAGGAAGCCATGTTTGAACTTGCTAGTAAATTGTATTTTCTTTGTGAACATGATTGCTAAATTCAAATGTTAGGGAAAAAACCTGATATATGGATAGCTGAATATTTAAATGGAATTCACTAATCAGAACTTTCATTTGAACTACAGGATTTATATACCTTCATGTTACAACTGCATTATTGTATTATTGTAAATCTGTTCTTGCTCCTGAAGATGTGACATTAAGGTTGAATGCTTCTTGTATAGAACTTAATAGCTGGACATGCAAGAAGATCCCAGGTTTTTCTCACCTTTTTGAATATATTGTGTAAATATGACGTCTGTACATCTGCTTTAAAACAGAGACCTTGATTTATTAAACTGGTCATGGTGTTTACTCTAAGCATCATTTCGGTGGTTATGATTGACCAGAAGATTTTACCAGCCTTAGGATAAACCTGAAAATGAGATATATGTATTAGCAATAATTTTAGCATAGTATTTTGCACAATGTTTGAAAGTTCATAAAAAGAATTCAGGCTATTTCCTTTTGAGGTGACAGAATAGATAGGTACTGAGCATTCTGATTTGGATTTTACCTATAGAAAAATAATAAAGTACTGTCAGGGCAAAATTAATCTGTTTGAGTTTTTTCCTCATTTCATCAGGGAAAGGAAAAGGCTGACTATGTTGAATGCTTTTAATTCTAACTCTAGATTACAGCTAGTTGTCTATGGGCAAAATTAAGTAACTTTCATATTTTGAATCTGAGCAATATCAGTCACATTTTGCAGCCTGAGAAACCACTGTTCTTCAACTGATTTCACTGGGAAAACAGTGTTGAAAGTTATACATCATTCTGCCATCTCCCTCTATTTCAAGGAGCAGCAAACACATTTAAATAGAAGCAGAGAATGAGGTGGATTTGCTGCTACTTGGATTTATACTAGAATATCATCCCTATTTCCTATTCAACACAGAAGGGGTCATAAAAAACAAGAGGCTGGAAAAGACCCCAGGAGGTCACCTGCCCCATCTCTCACCCCCAGGGCAGAATCAACAATACAGAAACCCTTCCTGACAGTATTTGTCCCACTTGCTTTCCTTCGATTAAGTCACTCTTGCTGCAGTTTAGTCATACAAGTGGTCTTATTGGCAGTGAAAATGGAGAACAGTTTATTGCATTCCTCATTGCGGCAGGCTGTGGCATATTTGAAGATGAGTGTGTCTCCAATCAGTATCCTCTTCATAATTCCCAATCATCATGGGAGAAAGGGCATAGAAGCAACATGAAGAAGTAGCTAAGGGCCATTCCATTTTGTGGTGTCAGTCTTATGCTATGTATAAGTAACCATGAAACCACAACTGAGGAAATCACAGATATTCAAATTTGTTCAAGTGCAATACACGTTATAGTCTAGAGAAAGACAGAAACTGAATCTGCAATAAGTGAAAGCAAATGTCTGACTGCAGAACAAGTCCTGAAAGAGCTGTAATTTTTCAGGTGAGTACCTAATTTTGTATGAAGACCCAGTTCCACTCAAGAGATATCAAGGAGTAGCTGGAGAGTGTCTTCAATATTTCTGAATACTCTCAGTGAGTGATGAGTATAATAATGCCATATCTTTTTATTTAATGCATCACTGTTAGACAACCAGAACAAAATTACTATTTGCATCTCACTTACATGCTTTTGATTCAACTTCTTTTTTGCACTTCACACTAGCAGAAAGAGTTGAAAAAAGTTAAAATGAAGCTTCCGTGATAGTTCATCCAGGAGACTGAAATGTGCCTTCATAAGACTTTTCCTCCAATAAATCTTGGTCATAAATATCAGTTGATGGAAAGTGAGACATAGTGGGATAGGGAGGAGGGACACTTCAAGAAAACTGATTTAAAATTAAAGTGTAGCTATGCAGATGATGATTTAAAGTTTTTCTAAATTAATCCACGTTATCAGGAACCTCACTGAATCCCTATAACGTTATTGGCAGGGCATGACCACTGACATCTCTTGTTCTGTGTTGCTCTTGTGTAATTGCCTTGTTTCACTGCTTCAGCTTTGGTTGGAAGGCGTTAAAAAATTTAGTAAGTACTGCTACATAATCTTTACTTGGTATCTACTTGCTTTCAAGAGTACAGTGATCTCCTATTTCCTGCCTGAAACTTTTTAATTTTGCACCTGGCTTGTGAAACAGATTCCTAGGCAGCCTTAATTATTTAACAAAAACACCAACTTGGCGTTCTGCAATATCAGGGTCTTTTGTTAAATAAAAGGTAACTGAGTAAACATGACACTCTCATCCCTAGTCTCCCTCAGTTCCTTTATGAAAGATGAGAATAAATGTATTGACCTTTCCTGCTTCCAGTACAAGCACTGAACAGTTTGTTTTGAAATTTTCTTTTTTGTAATGAGGGAATTTTTACAATACAGGGCCTGATAAGTCAATAAACTGAGGCTTCCTTATAATTTATTTGCAAACACCAGCATTGCCTCCAATATATTGGAGGCCATATGGATATTCCACTATGCACAAAGTTTATGACAAATCCTTTTTTTTAGAAGCTGGGTCCCCTTTTGTAGCTGTGTTTCCATTTAATAATTAGAATATCACTTCCCATCAGCTTGTATTGAATATTTCACTACCCCTAAGGAACTTGAGAATGATATCTAAATTAGAACAAGTTGAAATATTAGCTAAAAAATTCGGGGCAAAATGTTCTTTTTTAATCAGGAAAAAAAAAATCACATTTCTGTAATTCAAAATAATCCTAAAATATTATAGGTAGGCCTGGTAGCATTGCTGATTACTAGAAAGTACTTGGTGCTTTCAGTACCAAAACTCTTTGTCCATAATTATGTGTTTTCTCAAGATGGAGCTTTTTTTCTAGACCAGATGAAAAAAATTACTGCAGGATTGTATAAATAAAACTAGAGCCTTAAATGCTGCTTTGGTTCCTGTGTCTGAGAATAGGTCTGGGCAGCAGAAATGAGGACAGAGCTCGCCTCTCCTGTGCCCTCAAGTGTCCAGCTGCTGGACCTAAACAAGCACCAGGATGGAAAAGCAAAGGTAGATCAGGGAGCAGACCCAACCGGAGGGGATCTGTCAGGGAGGATGTTGTAATGGCTTGCTGACAAGGAGGAGTTGGAGATTATGACTGAGAGTAGAGCAAGGATGAGGCAAACAGCATCTATCCTGTCTCCTTGTTTGCTTTTTTAATGTAAGGCTGTTGGGAAAGGGAAGGAAAAGGAAAGTATGAGTACAGTTATGATTTTAGTTTCTGGTGCAGTCATGCAGAGCACAACACTGATCCTTTGCAGAGTTGTCACAGTAATGTAAAAAAATTAAATGTAAACAATATATCCGTAGCAGTATATATAAAATAAGACATCCCAGGGGCAAGTCATTAATTTAAGCCACTTGTCTTGCTTACTGGCAAATTGCAGGACTATTTTGTCCTCATTTTCTTCTCACTGCCATTCCAGCTCTATCCTCTGTCATGATCTCCCTGCTGTGTTGGCTCTGACTGCTCTTAACCACATACAAAGGTTGTCTTTCTCCTGTCAGTACCATTCCAAGATACAGCAACTGGTAGCAGGGGGGATAAACTACTGACTTTTGCTCTTGCATGTATTTAGGACAGACAAGATAGCAGTACATCCCCCTCATCATCTAGCCTAGAATATTCTCAAGCTGCAGTATATTTAATGGTGAAAATCTGGAGTTAAATGGAGACCAAAACTTTGATTTTTGGTCCCTGTCATTACTTTATTAATCACTAATCACCAAAAGTCAAATAAATAAATGCTGGTTTTAGTAAAACCAAGCTGCAGGATTTGGACAGGTAAATTGTCGGTGATCCTTTCTGTAAGCTTATGTGTGTCTATGTAAAGATAGGTAGGGGAATGGTCTTAATGCTACCTGCTCCATGGAGCGGTGCAATTTGTGACTTAACAGAGAGTTTTTGAAGGAATGTCAAGGTTTCTGACTTGTGAAAAACATTGTAATCACATCTTGCCAAACACACTGATAAAAATCAGATTTTGTGTTTCTTTATTTCAGTACAAGACTCAATAGGGATTGCTGGATTGAGAAATGACAGATGTTTCAGCTCTTGCAGTTGTTGGAGAAGGATTAAACAGGAGAATTAAAAATAATATTTAAGTGCCTAAAGAGAGGTTGGCAAACAGAATGTGATCTTTTATATAAAGTCTTCTTTAGCAGGGGATGAAGAGATTTGTTTGCCAGTGTAATAAATTAGTAAATGAACAGGACTCTGTTCCTGTCAAATGAAGCTGGAAGATTGGTCAGTTCAAGTGGAAAAGATACTTAGATTTTTATCCCAACATTCAAACTGTGTTTTGCTAAACCATCACACATAAAATGTGCAATGTGCAAAGCCAATGCATTTTCCCCAGGTAAGGGAAGAGTTATACTCAACCTTGTGCCAAAGTAAACATTAAGGCAGCTGTTCAAGAT
The DNA here is from genome assembly GCA_013397865.1 of Struthidea cinerea. Classification (NCBI taxonomy): domain Eukaryota; kingdom Metazoa; phylum Chordata; class Aves; order Passeriformes; family Corcoracidae; genus Struthidea; species Struthidea cinerea. Next base: position 906,463 of record VZTI01000079.1, read on the forward strand.
TTTATTAATGCTTTTAATATAGTAAGTTTATGAAGCAAAATGCTAGCTGATAATGAAGAAAAATAAAATTATGAACACATTTTCATGACTTCTGGTAACTTTCCAGTCATTCATTACAGGTGGGATTATCAAAATGCTTCAGTCGTGGGCTAATGTTCCCATTGTCATCAAAGTTTGTCAGCTGGAGAAGGCATCTCTGACTGCCCTTGTTTTTGCAGGAGATGGGATGATCCAGGCCCATCATTTTTTATCCTTTTTCACATGCCCATTTTAAGACTAGCCACAGACTCAAAGTGTCAGGCACGAATACTAGAATATAGGGCTATTTGTAATAAAGGATGCAGTCGTGCCTAATTTGCATAGCCTAATTGTGCTTGAATGCCCTTACAATAGCATATAACAACCATCGTAATGAAAAAAACTAAAAATACCTTTCCAGGGCAACATTCAAGTGAGTTAAATTTTTAGAGAGGCTTTGTACGGTAAGATTCAGAGCTGGCTAAGACACTTGGGTGGCACAGGGCCATAGTCTATCCCATTGATCCACTCTTTTGACAGGTGGTAGATGTCCAGGTTAAGCTATTGCCTGATTACTATTGACACATTGTGGATAGCGAATGAGCAGATGCAGCTCTCCAGGCAGATGGATCCATGAGCTGGAGCAGAGAGACCCTCTCAAAAGATTTTACAGATGACAATGTTTCAGCTGCAATTCGCATAATTCTGTTTATTATTTATTTTGTTGATAAGGCTAAATGCTGAAAAGAGTTGGAGTCTGCTGTTATACACAGTATGTACACCACCTTTTCAGGGTATAATGAATACTCATTGTCAGAGAGGCTGGAAAAAATTATGTCACCTCTGAAGAGAGGTGGCTTTTTCTTGCGGGCACACTTTTGGAACTAACTGAGGTATATCCAGGGGGCAGAAGTGTTGTGCTGTTGTTGCTTCTGGGATTATTTTTCTCTTTCCTCTTCTCTTTTTTTTTTTTCCTGTCTTTTTCTTTCTTTTTGGATTTTGTTTTTTGTTTTCTTGAAATAAATAAATAACAAGGAGGATATTTGAGATTTAAAACAAAGTTGTAAATTTAAAACAACCTCTCTCCATAATGAATCGTCAGTTACTTATTGATTTTTTTTAGCTACACAGTCTGTAAACATTTCAAATTAAGTGTGTCTTGCCATGCTGGTCCCCTGCTTGAAGGTAAGGTTACCAAAACCCCCTCCAAAGCCACACACAAGGGCCATTGCTGAGGTGTTTTTGTGTGTGAGGAGGCTGCCACCCGCTCTCCTCCATGACACCCAGTAGTGCTGTGCATATGGAAGCAGGAAGAGAGCATGGGCGCTCCGAATTTTTTTCCCTTGCTCTTCTTCACTGCATTAGCTTATCATTTTTTGTCATTTTTGCCCTTTCCATCTTGCCTGTACCCAAGAGGTCAGCATGTGAAAAGCACTATATAGTGTAAACATCGCTGTGAAATAGCTAATTTGCCACAGTGGCAGGGGGTCTCATTGCTACTCCTCTACCTCCTTTTTCTTTCAAACATTTGACAGCACTTCCTCCTCCTGCCACCTCCTGACCTGAATCAGGGACACAACGTGTGATCATTTGTTCATCAATTATGTAACATCAGCAGGACAGGAGGTTTTCTGGGGTCTGGATCGCCCCGCCCTTTTACCTAAATCTTTTCTCTCTTCTAAAACTTTACCATAACACAAGGAAAAATAAAATTGACACAAATCAAGTCGTGCCCAAAGACCCTGTGAACATACTAAATGGGGGCAGCGGGAATGAGAGAGAGTGAACAGAAGGGTACGGATGTTTGTGGTTTTAACCTTTTTTTTTGGTGTGTGAGTGCTGATTCCCATGTACTGTCTGCACTGAGTCAGTGCAAAGTCTTCGTGCCAGTTCTTAGCCCTCTAGTGCCTGAGTTTTGTCACATTCACAGTTTTCTTTCTTTCTCCTGTAGCTTTTATGTGACCCCCGAGCTCATAATATTCCACACGCTGAGTGTCAGCTGAGTCCAAACAAAGAGACCTTTCTACTCTGGCAGAAATTCGTTAAAGTCTCCAGCATCAGAATTTACGGCAGCTTTCTTTTGAAATGCTTGACATTTCCTCACAATTTCTTAGATATACTTGGTGGGTAAAGTGCGTCATCTTTGTTTGAATTTATCACACATAATAAGCCATTTTCTCCCAGTTTAATGTCATCCCCTCGGTAACCAGGAGGTCGGAGGCAACAACGCAAAAACAGCAAATTTGTCAATGGAATGTGTAAAGCTTAGTATAAATTTATCTTGTCCTAATCCCTTGGCCCCTTTTCATACCATGATTTTTCATATGCATATGAGAATTTTCAGAGTATTGGTTTCTCACACATTTCACTGCCTGTGGACAGAGCTGAAATACAGGCTGAGCTGTCAACTTCCATCAAGGCAAATTAAAAAAAAAAAAAGGTTCCATACAGTAAACTGTGTTTCACCCTCCCAACCTCCATGCTCTTTGAAGCTGAACACTGTTCCCTCTATATTTTTCTGCTTGCATAGAACTCGCCAGGTTCTCTGCAGAAATAAAATTAAATAAATTCAACTAATTGATAACTTTTTCCCTTCATGAACTGAATTGAGTTTCACTGAGGCCCAGAAGTCCTGTTTTCTAGAATCCTATTTAAATAGAAAGAAAGGAAGAAAGAGAATGAGTGAGAAAAAAAGAATCTCAGTTTATGCCTCAGGTCATCCACGCAAAGACTTCAGATGGCAGTAAAACTCACAGAACAATTCTCTTTTTCTGGGTGCTTTCTGCCTGCACCTAGCCATTGCTGTGACATTTCAAAGTGAAGATCTGCTGTTGCAGAGGTTACCTAACTGTTTATTCTTAAAATAACTTTGAAACTTCAGGCCTGCTTCTTCTTTGAAATTGGGAAAAGGTCAGTACATTTATTAAAGGGATAAATAGCTGATGTTAACTCTTAAAACAAGGTATCCCTGAAGACATTTACTGTAACCAGGAGTTACACTGAATTTTATTACACCAATTTTGTGTATTAAAGGAATCCTGCGATACTCCTGTAGTCCCAGCTTTAGTGTGATTTGTCAAGAGGATTCCACACAAGGAGGAATAAACAGAAACAATTCCATAAATATTCCTCTAATTTATTAGCTGGGAAAAAATTAATCACAAATTTGATCAAAATAGAAAAATCAGGCATAGTGAGTTATTTATTTTTTTATTTATTTATTTTGTTGTGTTGTTCATGAAAAGCTGGTGGTGAAACAAACCAAAATGCAATAGTAAAGCTATCTATCCTAGTTTAATTAAATAAAATTTTCCAATCCTAGCTGAGGACTTCACCAGGGCAAGTTCTTAAATGTGAATTTATCGATTTGGAGTCCAAAAGAAGTAGCAAAGAACATATGCCTCAAACATGTACAATACATCAGGTATGTTAATAATCTTATGTTATAATCTGAATGTGTTACACCAAACATTTTCAGGGGTGGTGGGGTGGGGCTTTTTTCAGTTTTAGTTTTCGTGTGGACAACATCCCATTAAATGGATGACAGGTGATAATACCGAGTAATGCCGAGTCTTAACCACTATGTGATAGATGGACGTCCTCTGCTACATAACTATTAAACCCCAAATATATTTTGGGTAATCAAATGTTATTTATTATATGTTTTCTGGTGGGAGCAGCACAGCAGGAATGGTTCATTTAGAAAGGTGAATAATGTTTGAGAGGGTCTGAGACTCAAACAAACTGTGTCCTGTTTCTGTCTTCATTTCCAGTCTCTTAACTAGAAGCACAAAATCTCATCAGGATAGTAATATTTCTGTTCATGGTCTACTCTAGAGCTAGAAGAGGTAAAAGAGCACAACAGATTAATAGGAAGGAAAAGTTGGCTGAGGAATCACAGGACTTCTTGCCATTCATTTCTTCTGTGATGCAAATCATCCCACTCTGCTTTTGCAGTCTTGCATCACAGGTTGTAATATTTAAAGCGAATGAAAGGAACCATTTATTTACACTGAGTGTAGACCTCACAGTGTTTGGTGTCAGTGCTGGTCTCTGAGACAATTAACTGGAACAGACTGGAGAGAAGGACTGCAGCTTTTTTTGACTGCCATCATTGGTGATTACGTAATCAAAGCAAGTGATGGTCAAATTCAGCACATTCATTTCCCCTTTATGGGGGATCAAACATTTGGCCTGAGAATCAGAAATTAAGGCATGGCATTGGAAGTACTGTACAAGTAGCCAAGTACCCAAGAAGATTTTCATCCTATCCTGCAGCACAGGCACTTTTCTTCCCCTGATGCAATACTAGGAAAAACTGACAATCTCATCTGTTCTGGCAAGTCTCATATTGTTATGAAAAATCAGCCCACAGACCACCGTTTGGGAGCTAGGTTCTCTCTGGTGTTTGTGTTGCTTACTTCCTTATGAGAGGTTTGTAATAGCTGATAAGAAAAAAAGATATTTAATGTAATTTCACTGGATGCTTTAAACATATTTTTTAAAGAGGAACACTGATTTTTTTTTTTTAAACATGTCTGACCAAAATTTCCAGAAGGAGCATCAGAAATTGATTTTTCTTTTTTTGGGGGGTGGGGAGGGGGGGAATTTGTTGGTATGGGACTTGTTCTTTTAGACATGCAGTGCTTTTTTAGTTACGTAAAGCATAGTCCTATATGGTCCTGAGCTACTACCTGGTTTTCTCTTTTGTCAAACTATCATATAAAGATATAAATCTATTATATTGGCCTGACCATGTTAAGAATAAAACCAGAGAACTAGAACTGACAAAACACCTAATTTTCTACTTTCTCAATAGTCTTTTTTTCTAAGAGAATGAACATATTTAATCAACTAACACTGCTTATGTGGATAAATATATATGGTATTAGAACAGGAAGTATACAGTTATCCATATTTCAAGCCAAAATTTTATCTCCTGGCAATGGTTAATGTTCTGAAACTCTCTTTGTTGTTCAAGGCCTTGTGATCTTACGAGGCAACTGGTCTTACTGATCTTTTAAAAACATGCAGAAATCCAGGGTAAATTAATTGACTTAATTTAGGTAAATGCAGTAGGCCACTGGCAGGAAACTGGGATGAAGGATTGTGGGTCCACTGGTGAATTTCCAGTATTTATTTTGCTGATGGTTGATTTTTGGGGTTATGTTGAACAGTGCTTACCAGGTAAATTAGTGATAACTAAGGATACTTACTGCTATGAAGACCTTTGTTCTCTTGTTTTCTGTGTGTTCAACCTGCTTAGGTTTTTGGTTGGGTTTTTTCATTCGTTTATTTTTTTTCTCAGAAGCTTGTGGCAGAAGACCAAATACATCACTGCATTGCATTGTGTGGTCATTCTAACATAGCTGATGGCGCTGTTGTTGCAGGAGGACAGAAACATAACATGTGGAAAAATACCCTAGTTATATTTCTGTTGGTTTTGACTCCATTTGAGTTCTTACTGAATGATTTTCAGACACAAAACTGAATTTGAAACATTACTGATGCTTCCATTACATGGAAATAGCTTTGGAAAACATATGACTGATTGGGTGTCAAGAAGGTCAAATATAGAGTCACTACGAAGAAATGTGTCTTGACCTCATGCCACGTCTGAGCTCTTGTCAAGTTCTCACCAGTAAAGTCCTTTTCAAAGCCTCAAATATGTTTTCCTTCCTCTGGTGTCTAACTAAAGGTAGAATTTTCTCTAGTAAGTTCCTCATGGCTCTGTCATTCTGTAGCTCTGTTACTCATCATGTACACAAGCAGGATCCTAAGACTGTAGCCATTATACTGAAATTGATTATTCAGTAAAGATAGGAGCTGTTGTATTCCACCCACACAGAAGAGAGATTTCTGTACATAAAGTGGGAATGTGCTACCCCAGCAATACATATTTACCTTCTATTGACGTCATTTTGTGGCCCGTGAGAAAATAACCACTTCCCGCTGGAAGACTGCTGCAACTGAGCAGTCTGAGTAAAATAATTATAAATATTCAACTTAGGTTTTTTTTTAAACCATGTAGTCTATTTTTACATTCATATAATTTTCAAAATGTCTTATATCATTTCCCCTGCTATAATTTAATGTGCATGTTGCTGTTGCAACAGGGTAGATGAAATTAGATACACTGTGGTGATTGCCTTAAGAAAACATGTTGGAGACAAACGCTGTGGTAAAGTGTTAGTGTAGTATTAGTGAAAAATCACCAAAGACAAGCTACTCTGAGGTTAACTTGAAAAATTAAAGGTTTGTTGATATTAAAATAATATAACTTACACTGAGAAACTTAATAATTGGGTCCACTTATTTAATCAAAAAAGAAGTTGAGAGGTGATTTGGTTCCAGGATATAAGAGGAAGAAGGAGAAAAAAGCCAAAAACCCCAGTTCTTTAACCTACTGGAGAAATTCATGACAAAAAGTTAATGGATGGAAGCTAACTAAAAAGACAAATTTGAATAAAAAATATGGCATGCATTAATAAGAGTCAAATGACTAAAAGATGAAACTATCAGTGGAAAACTTGGACTTTCCCCTTTTGTCTCTTCTAGATAAATACTAATTCCTTCTCTGTAAATATGCATTTTTCAAACACATATTACTGCACTTAATACGGTGGTAATTGGGTGAAATCTATTATATGTGAGAAATATAAGGATATATTCAAATCTCTGACTCAGAGCATTCATTGTGTCTCATTTCAGAAATTAAAAAATTAAACCCACAATGTTAATACACAGACTGTCCTGTCCTTTTATTTTAACAATGATATAAGTGCAAAGAATGTGCTTGTGCAGTGTTACTTAATGATAACTATGAAAACATGGGGCACCCTAGTTTTGGTATCTTTTTACAAATGAGAGAAATGACTCTTCACCTGATGTTGGGCTTACATGAGAAACTGTGGCCTGGACTGAATTAGAAGTTTATGGTGTGACCTGAAACTAGGTGGGTTTTCTGTTGTTCAAGTTTAATTTTAGAGGTTTTGTGGAATTCTATCTTAAACCAAGCATGAAGTTAGCTCTATAAAGATCCTAAAATGGAGCTTGATTAGTTAACGCTTAGGTCCTTGTTTTTAAGGGCCTACTTTTACAATTTTTATACGTTACTGAATTTATGAATGGCAGGTATTAAGGGGCTTGGAAACCTGGCAGAAGTGCATGTAGCATCATCCAATGGCTGCAAGATGAGACCACTAAATTTGAATATGAAATAATGCCAGTGAAAATTAACATGTCCAAAGGAGGGCAAGAAAGTTGGTGAAGTGCCTGGAGCCTTGGTAGTTCTGCATTAGTGGCTGGGCTTGATCTTAGAGGTCTTTTCCAACCTTAATGATACTATGATTCTACAGGATGTTTGCCCACTGAAGGTGAATACCAGCAGAGGTGGGACTGCCCTACTTCTTGTTGTTATTTGAGAATGTTGGTTTTAAGCAAGAGGGAGTTCTAAGATTAATATAGGGATAATAGAGTGAAATTTACTGCCCTGAGACATAAAGTCATACAGGATCATCTTATGATTACTTTTAGCTGTAAAGTCTTGGAGTCTATCCTGCATATTAAGCCAACACTGTATTTTTACTTTCCTCCCTAAACCCCCTGTTCTACTTAGAAATGTCTTCACTACTTTATTCCATTTAGATTACTTTCATCAAGGGGAGAGAGCCTAGGTAAAATAGGAAATCTGACCTCCCAAGCTTTAAAGCAGCTGGCTGGTAACATGTGAGAAGTGACAGCAGAGGAGAAGGAAAAGACACTAAAATTTTGATTTCATGAACTTCAGATTTATAGATAGCAAGAAGTCAAAAGTAATTATGTATTACTCTGCGTCTGTTACTAAATCCTGTAAGTGACAGTCAACCCAGAGAATATGCTGCCATTTTTAGTAAATGAAATTAAAATAGAAACTGAAATAAGATACTGAGAATAATCAACGAGATCGTGCTGTCATACAAGTTATAGTAATGGTACCTTTCATTCTTCTCTGGGGTGCTGTCTTTTCCTGCTCTTCAGCATATGTGCCCCAGAACAGAGATCTAGCATCTATATGACAGTAATGCTGTTTAACCCAGAACATATGATTAACTGATTCACCTGCTAGTGTTGTCAGCTGGACCTCTCATAAATATCTCCTCCTCTTTAGGGACATTGCCTTCTGGAGAAGAATACAGTTAATTAATAGATTAATAAAGAGAGGTGGGGGGGAAAGGTTGTGATCATGTCTTTTGTGTTTAATAGACAGTCTTTCCATGAAAACTACTGTATTTTGTTCACTGCTATGCCCATACCATACAACTTCATTTTGGAGATATACCTTCCTATTTACAAGACAAAAGAGAAGCAGTGTGAAAAAATATATATTCATATCTGAAAGTGGAACAGTCATTTTTTCTTCGAAGGTCTTAAAAGGGTTACAGTGAATGGGGTGACATCAGGCTGGCAACCTGTCACTTGAAGAGTTCCACAGGGCTCCATCCTCAGCTTTGTGCTCTTCAACATCTTCACGAATTCCTTGGATGCAGGACTGGAAGGGATACTGAGCAATTTCACAGATGATACAAAACTAGGAGGAGCTGTTGACTCTCTCAAACGAACACCCAGAAGAGGGACCTCAACAAATTAGAGAGATGGGCAATCACCAACCATATGAAGTTCAACAAAGTGCTGGATTCTGCATCTGGGATGGCACAACTCTGGCTGTACCTACAGACTAGGGAGTGAGATGCTGGAAAGCAGTGCCATGGAAAGGGTCCTGGGGGTCCTGGTTGATGGCAAGTTGAATCTGAGCCAGCAGTGCCCTGGCAGCCAGGAGAGCCAGCCATGTCCTGGGGGGCATCAGGCACAGCATCGCCAGCCGGGCAAGGGAGGGGATTGTCCCACTCTGCTCCGTAATGGGGAGATCTCACCTCGAGTTCTGGGGACGGTTTTGGGTGCCACAATATAAAAAGGATATTAAACTGTTAGAAAAGGTCCAAAGGAGGGCCGTGAGGATGATGACGGGCCTTGAGGGGAAGCCATGTGAGGAGGGGCTGAGGTCACTTGGTCTGTTCAGCCAGGAGGAGACTGAGGACAGACGTCATCGCAGTTACAGCTTCCTTGTGAGAGGAAGAGCAGGGGCAGGGCCTGATCTCTTCTCTGTGGTGACAAGTGACAGGACCTGAGGGAATGGCCTGAAGTTGTGTCAGGGGACATTTAGGCTGGAGATTCGGAAAAGGTTCTTCACCCAGAGGGTGGCTGGGCATTGGTATAGGCTCCACAGGGAAGTGGTCACAGCAGCAAGCCTGACAGAGTTAAGAAGTGTTTGGACTGTGCTCTTGGGCACATGATGTGACTCTTGGGGCATCCTGTGCAGGGCCAGAAGTTGGACTCGATGATCCTTGAGGGTCCGTTCCAACTCAGAATATTCTGTGATTCTGCAATTCAAGATGTGACCACCCTTAAAAACTAGGTACGGAAATTACACCTGGCTTTATGTCAAAGCTGCTTCAGGCTGGTGACTTTTTATTGCTATTGGTGGAGTTGGTTTCTCAATATCTTTTGACAGACATAAATCAGATTTTATAGGAAGCTCAGAAAAATAATTACACTAAAACACAGAATAACTTGCCATATGTTACTGCCAATTTTATCATGCCTCTTTGCCAGGGACTTCTTTCTGTGAGTCACTGCCATCAGTTTACTTTTCACTGTCTGCCCAAATGTACATATAGTTATTTAGGTGTGACAAAGAGGGAGGGTGAATTTATCAGATAAATTCAATAGCACAGACTTAATCTGTAAGAGACAGAAAACACAGGTGCTTCAGAGCACAAATTAATGGATAAAGAGAGGTTCATATAATCAAGTCATTATATTCTTATAATTTTAATATTTTTTTGTTAGATATTACTTTCTGAACCAAAGCTACAGTCAGTTTGATAAATCAAGAAGAAGAGTGAATGAAAATTCTGTACATTAAATGGGCAAAGATGCCATTTTTTATATGCAATTATTGAAATGACAGAACATTCTTCTACATACCATGCACAGAGAAAGTTGGACTTGACAAAAACATGTCAAAGTTGCTATCAGACTTGAGTCTACAGTTTTGTCTCAGAAAAAAATTGTCAGAAAAATCAAATTTGGATTTAAAAATACTAGTAGCAGTAGCGAAAATTTAGTCATTGACTACAAGTTTATTTTTCTGGCAACAGAGTCTGCTTATTAGAAATGAAAGAAAAAGATGCAGGGAGAGGTGTCCAGGTCCTCTGAAATCCGTGGATCTTGTGTGAGAGTAAGCACACAGCCTCCTTTCTTGACACATATCCCGTCCCCCATTGTCTGTTAAAAAAAAAAAAAAAATTAAAAACCCCAAAAGATCATAAAAATGGCATGTTTTAAGTGCATGTGAAAGGCTGCTTGTACCTTATGTCAACTTCCTCCCCAACTCTAAACACCCCCTGCAAGTCAGCATCTGAAGTGTGAACCTTTTTCAGCCTTGACATGCTAGATATATCAGAGACAGTTTGATGTATTTGCAATAAAAAGGGAACTGCAGCAAGCTTGGAACGAGTGAAATTTACTGTTGTGGAAATGATGGCATTTTGATCCCGTGCAAGCCTCTAGCCCCTGCTGCCATCATCCAGAATAGCAGAAAAACAGTTGCTGTATAAAGTTTATAGAGGCTTTGGAAAGCATCTGTAACTTCTGGGCGCTGTAGTTCCAGTCAGTCTACTCTTTGTGAGAACCCCCCATGACTCAACAGTAAACCACAGAATGCCTAAAATACAGGCTAGCCAGGAGTTTGGAGTGGTGTTGGCCACACATTTCTTCTGATAATAGGAAAGAAAATCAAGATCTTTTAGAAGAAGAGTACAGATTTTATTATAGAATTCCCCATATAAATATACAGTCTTTAAGAGCACGCTTTGGTAAAAAATCGTTACCATAATAACAAATCAGAGAACTAGAGATCCTCATAGTTTAATCTACAAAGCTCCCTATTTGAAAACCCGGGACTGTACTATGTTTGTTTCCAAACCACGTATCCATAGTTTGTTAAATCTTGAATCCTCCTTCACCACTTCCATAAGATTGCTATTAATCAAAGATTAAGTTTTTTCAAAAAGAAGAAAAAGCAACAGATTTGATGTTGCTGATTAAGGCCAGATGCTGCGAGTTCTAATCCATCTGAGTAACACCTTAGGCCATTGGCCACCAGGAATATAGGATGGAAACTCAGTTCAGGTTTTTAGGGATGACTCCTAATTTTAAAGCCTGCAATCTAGAGAAGGAATAGAAAACAATGAAGAAATAATTTACTATAAAGGTTTGACTGGTGGCCAAAATTTCTGTTTAGTGTCTACTGCATTCTGTGCCTTTGGAAAAATGGGGAAAATGGCCAGAAAAAAAATCCAGCTTTGCTTTCAAGAAGTTTTACCAATATTTTATCCATGACCAATGGATTTTTTCAAATACTTGTCCAACAGAGCTGGTCTGGATTCTGAGTGTGTTTTCTACTTAAACTGCATCTTGTGCACTTGCCATGTGAATACTTCTTTTTCAGTGTTAAACTCAGCTGCAAAATCAGCAGAGCAAATAATGCTCCTTGATTGCCCAAGAAACAGAGGTGCAATTTCCACAAATACTTCCAAAGGGGTTTTTCTGTATTTGTAGGCTATTAGATAAGGAGATTCCAAGGTTCTGCTTGGTTTCTAATTTTAAGTCATCCATATGAAGCAGAAAACCAGCTAAGAGCATGAGCCATCTAGTAAATACAAATCAACATTGAAATAGGAATGTCAAAACTAGAATAGGTTTAAGATGTGTTTAGGACATGCTGAATCTCAAGTGTCGACCTAGGCCATGCACAAGCTATTAAAAAAAAAACAAAAAAAAACCCCCAA
>VZTI01000079.1:918503-1038503 GCA_013397865.1 Struthidea cinerea
TTTTTTTTTAAAAAAAAAAAAAAAAAAAAAAAAAAAAAAAAAAAAAAAAAAAAAAAGAATGCCCACTATTAGCACTCAATTGACCTCTATTTATTGAGCATCTTTTAAAAATTGTTACAGATAATGAGCTGGCAGCAAAAACTTGGAGAACTCTTGGCTGACATCAATGTAAAGTTATCAGTGGCCTTTCAAAAAGGAAAAAAAAATACCCGTATTTAAAAAGATTCACCAGAGTTTCAAATGAGTGCAGTGTCATGAAATCCACAGCTGAGCATCAGGTGGTTTAGATCCCACTGAAGTTGATGTTTAAGGGCTAATAGTCAAATTATTTAACTGTTTTCAAACCAAGATTTGTTGGTCAAGGTAGTGCATGACTACAGACCTTGCTTATGCTGTTGTGTCATCAGAGTTGAAGCTACTTTCATAATTATACAGTGTGTGTAGGACTCAAGGAGAAATATGGGGAGAGATACTGGTTTATTCAAATATTTGCATGAGTTACAGAACCACAGCAGGGGTTTTTCTGACCATCTTAAATGGCACTTTCCCTTTTACTATACATGTTTTTACTATACACTTTCCCTTTTACACCACCATGCTAGGTGGTGATAAAAAAGCAGATCGAAATGTAGTTTGGAAGGGTCTCATCTCTCACTGTAAAAAAAGCAAATACTTTTATCTTGGTGATAAGAGGTCTGCTGGGACAGGTAGAAGAAGACAGTTTCATGAGAATGTATTTATTTCAACATACTCCTTTTTCCTTTCTGAGGTATTGATATGGAGTATTTGAATACAGCAGGTGAGAACATGACTGACCTCCAGGACCTGAATGGTTTGGGGTCTAGGTATTTCTCTAGTGAGGAGGAGTTGGCCTACAGACAACACACCTTTCTGTGTGAACAGTCAATTTCAATGCTGAGTAATTTCATGTTCAATCCACCTATCTTAGATGATTTATGCCTAAAAAGGGAAGGTCTTGGCCAGAAGAGGGTGCAAAATTACCTAGCAAGCCGAGACACGTTTTTGTGTATGTTAAAGAAATCTTTATGGCACATAAAAGCGTTGAGGAAAAGTAAAAGTTGCAGTATGCTTGCCAGATAGCTGTCCCTTAGCTGAGAGGAGCTTCCTGTGCATCTACACTTTTTGTATCACAAAAAACCTCAGGACTGAATATGATATCACCAAAAGCAGTGCTCACAATAAAAAACCTGCTCAGTGCTGAAAATGTTACCAAGAAGATAGGCAATATTGATACGGTCTTCTGTGCACTACATAGGCTATTTCTGACATACATTAATGACATGGAATGCATGTCTGGGCCTCTTCAGGTAGATTTTAATCTGTAAAATAAATATTTGAATATGTAGATCTCCCAAAATCCTGTGATATTTTGTAACAACGTTGTCATATCTCCAAAGTGACAGTATGATAACTTTCTTCACACTGAAAATATACCTGACAGTACCCTGTGACTCCATAGCAGAATTAAAAAAAAAAAAAAAAATTGAAAGAAAAGTAAGATGATATTTGGCATAAGTCAGAATGGCAGCCTGCTCCTCAAAGGATGAACTCTGGGGAAACCTACAGGAGTGTCTCCATCATGCCAGAATGACTATGTATTTGGAAAAACATCAAATAATGATTAATTTTATTACTGACGAATTCATTTCTCAGTTTGTCAAAAAAAGTTTTTACATTTTTTACTGCATCATTCACATAAATTGAAGTTACTCACTGAACAAAAGTGCTAACAATGTTTTGACCTGAGACCCTTCAAAGAGGATATTTTTTTGAGTTTGACACTCAGACTTTGAAAGCCAACCTATTCTGGTAGGATATCTCTTCCTTCCCTTCATGTGAGAAAGTATTTCAGAGAGAATTGCTTTGAGGGTAGCACAAATTCTTAATTAATTAGCTAGGGAGAAAGAAAAGATAGACTATTCATATACTGTAGTGCTTTAGACCCAGTCAGCAGCCAAGCCCCATGCAGCCACTCACTCACTCCCCCACCAGAAGGACTGGGGAATGAATTAAAAGGGTAAAAGATGGAAAATTCATTGGTTGAGATGAAGACAGTTCCGTAGGAAAAGCAAAAGCCACACACAAAAGCAAAGCAAAACAAGGAATTAATTCACTGCTTCCCATGGGCAGGTAGGTGTTCAGCCATCCCCAGGAGGGCAGGACCCAATCACATGTAATGATTATTTGGAGATACAAACACCATCACTCCAAATGTCCCCCCTCTTCCTCCTTCTTCCCCCCACTTTATGTACTGAGCATGATGTCATGTGGTCTGGAATATCCCTCTGGTCAGTTGGGGTCACCTGTCCTGGCTGTGTCTCCTCCCAGCCTTCCAAGCACCCCCACATTCCTTGCCAGCGTGGCAGTATGGAAAACAGAAAAGGCCTTGGCTCTGTGCAAGCCCTGCTCGGCAATAACAAAAATATTTCCTAATTATCAACCCTGTGCCCAGCAGAAATCTAAAACACAGCCCCATAACAGCCACTGTGGAGAAAATTAACTCTATCCCAGGCAAAACCAGCACAATCTTTTTTCTCCAAGATACCACTATAATTCCAAAAGTACATTTGATGTAATATATCATTTCATTATAGGAAAAATGAACCTACTGTTACATCCATTTTCCCCTCTTTCTCTTGCTTTTAGGGTTTTCCTCTGGTATAAAAAACCGAGAGTGATAACTTCAAAATTGAATTACAGCAGTGATACAAAGACAAGTAGATATGAATAAGGCTGTGGCTGGGATGTTGTTTATCATGCAGTATTTACAGAGATCTGAGGTGGCTACAGCTGAAGCAGAAGAAACCAGTCCAAGCCCTAACTATATGTACGTCCAAGTAAGATATCATAGTCTTAGATAAATAAAATACTTCTGGGTTTCTTGGAAAGATTCCTTCAGTAAGTGGAGTATCAGTAATCATGAAATGCAGAAAACATTAGCAATGAATTGTAAATTTATATAAGGTAAGGGCAAGCAGAGATTTATTTCACTTTATTTCATAAAGCAGACTCTGGAGGGTTAGTATTAAGGTAAGCAAAGATCCTTCCTGATTTATAGGCAAAAATGTAGTACAGCAAGTTTACTGCTTTTTATCTAGCAGGTGAAAGGTTAAAAGCAGCTCTGTACCCAGAGAAGAAAAATATTTGCAATAGAAATGTACTAAGGAAAGTGCACTTGAATTTTTAATTCTTCTTGGTACCTTTTAGGTTGTCTTCTCCTGTAGTGGAAGACTGCTGATGAGACTGCTTCTACTTTTGCCCTCATGAGACCCTAGGCAAAAATGCTGTCATTTAAAGCGTATCTACCTCAGCATTAACCAGTGGCCATCACAAAAAAACCAGTCTGGTTGTCCTGAAGTGTTCTAGCAGCTTTGTTGTTTTCCTGGAAAACTCAAACTTGTAATTCCTGAGAACAAGGACTTAGAAACCCTCTAAAAATTGTGTTAGTCTCCAGCTCTAGGTTACGTCTATTTCTCTTGATGTTCAAGTCTGTGAAGGAGTAGGAAGTAAGAAGACTTGCAGAAATGAATAGTTTCTGATGCTAAAAGTACATAATGCAAAGATGTGTTAATCTGTACTGAAGTTGAGCATGCAGCCTCCAAAGAGATCCAAATCCTGCCATGGCTTCTGTTCTGAAACAGAACCCCACATGTAATGAACGGGCAAGTGGTACTTAATCAGTGACTCATTTTACATAGGTAGATACAAATCCAGCATGCTGTTGTTTTTCCCAAGTATATTTTTCTTGGATGGGGAAGAGGATTTGTAATCACACATCCTTGTATGTGATTTCCTAACAAGCTGATCCCACAGAGCAGATGCCTATCGCTATCCCCAGCCTGTGGATTTAGGTCCAGATCTTTAAAGTCGTCTGAGTAAATAAAGTAACAGGAAGGGATCAAGAGGGGTTTACATGCAGTGCCTCTTTTGAAGTCACACATCATGTAAAATTTCTCTCAACAGGAGTTACATTGTTGCTAAATCTTACCTCATCTATTTTAAGCTTGACTCCCAGTTCCTTGAAAAGCCACTGTCTGTGTATTGGTGTTTTTCATCTGAGAGTCACAGTCTTCCCAAAGGATCTGGGCTTTGCAACTAGAGATTGTGAGGGCTGATAACAGTGAAGCACTGCCAAGCCTTTTCTCGGCTCAGTGCGCTAGAATCTTATCTGTCTGGTCCTGAGAAGCTGTGTTACCTCTGTTACGTGTGTGCACACTTCTTTCCCTCATTTTTTGGTCAGGTATTCCGTGTCCAAGACAGACTAAGCTGATGTTACTCCCCTCAGGCGCCTGCGAGGCACCACTAATACCCCATCTCTATCTGTCTCCCTCTTGCGCTTTACAAGCTTGGAGGAGCAAGCTCTGCTCTTCTCCTGGCTCCATTTCTCCAGGGGTTCTTGCTTGCGGAAAACAGCCTGTGCTTGGAAGAGCTCCTTGTGATGCCTTAGGATTTTAGCTTTTATATTTTTCATATATTTGTAATTCTGCAAGTCTTTGGTGTATAACTCTAAACTCCCTCTACACTGTTAGTTACTGTTCTCCCATTTTGGTCAGACAAAACGATTCCTCTCTAGGCCTGAAACTCAAGGACACCTTACTGTCTTAGGCCCCGAGAAATGTAAACAAAAGTGAGTTGGGGGGGAGCAAACTTGGAGTAAATGACTTCATTTCCTGAAGCTGTAATTGGAGGATTAATCCCCGATATGCAAGTGGACCAAACTCATAAAAGTATGGAAACACGTGACCCCATTGTCCATTTATGGGTGTAGCCCCTGGGTGGGCTTTGTCTGCCCTAATGAACCTGAAGGCCCTTCAATAAATAAAACTGCTTTTTATTCTCTTAATTTTGTCTGGCCTCTGCTTCTTGGTAGTCCCAAAAAGGCATCGCTTTTTTGCCCCATCGAGAGCTGTCACTTTTGATTTTCCCTATACAAGCACAGGGCACGCATGAGAGTGCATTTCATGCACCACTGCCCAAGAAGGACAGTGGAAAAACTTTTGGAAGGCAAAAAGTTCTTGTCATAGATATGTGTCCTACTTTGGAAAATGTTCCGTGGTACCATACACCTTTTATTTTTCTTCTGTGTGCAGTCGGTACTGACTGTCATTCTGCAAGTTCTCACTCTTCAGGAAACAGGGACCACTTGTCCTGTGTTCCTTTTGCTACTCTCTGGGGCTCTGTGGGTATTCCTTGCCAGACTGCAAGGGAGGTTTTTTCAAGCTGAAATGCTTTCTTCAAACAGAAGAATGCATGAGCCTGCTCCTGGCTACACACGTACATTGTGCTAATGCTTGTGAGCACTGGCCCTGAAACAGATTCAGAAGAATAACATAAAATAAATAAAATTATATACAATTTTTAAAATCCTGTTTCTGCTTGTAACCTCTTCATTAAGTGTCCTCGAATGTGTTTTTGGAGATGAAAAAACAAATAACAGTCCCATTTTTGAGTTATTTGACTCATGGTGAGGTAGGGAGCAGACTAGAGTAGACTAGCTCTGCTGTGTTCTGCATGAAAAATTATGACCCATGTCTGAGGGCCCTATCCAGGAGAGACGCTCTCTGCAGTGCAGGCCCCAGCCCCATCCAGCGAAGAGAATCAGAGAAGGGCACAACTACAACATCACTGAGGCAGAGACTGAATGCCCCAGGGAAATGAGCAAGTATTGTTTATCTCAGAAAGTTTTGCAACCATTTAGTTCTGGAGCACCTCCTGCTGCAAAGATCAGGCTGAGGGCTTGATCTTTGAGCCAGGATATTTGATCTCCTAGTGTCACAGATGAGGGAGTTTGCCATCCTGTGGAAGCCCAGATAAAGTGAATAAACACAGAAGACTCTTAAAAAACCCCCAGTAATCATGTGGTTTTTGCAAATGTGTTTAAGTGGACAAGTGATCTCAAGAAGATCCATAGCTCTCGCCCCCATCAGAAGGTACATGCCTCCTTCCTACAAAGTGACAGAGACAATGCCCAGGCTGGGACACAATTGCCCATTCTGTCCTTTCTCCAGCACAGGGCTGGGAAGAAATATCATCAAGGATTTCCTCAGCAAGTAGTGGTAGGGAAAGGAGGAGGGAGCCAGAAAAATCAAATCAAATAATATCAAACAGAATAGAATAATTGAGTTGGAAGTGGCCTATAGTGATCATCGAGTCCAACTGCCTGACAGCTTCAGGGATGACCAGTAGTTAAAGCATACTATTAAGGGTGTTGTTCAAAAGCCTCTTCAACACTGACCAGCTCAGGACACTGACCACCTCACCACAGTTTCTGCGTGCTTTTTGCAAATGTGTTCAGGTGATCAAATGCTCTTGAGGTTATCCACAGCTTTCACCCCCATCAGAAGGTACAGGTCTCCTTCCTACAAAGTGACAGATCCAGTGCCCAGGCTGGGACACAATTGCCCATTCCATCCCTTCTTCTAGTGAAGGGCTGGGAAGAAATGTCATCAAAGATATCCTGAGCATCTAGGGGTAGGGAAAGAAGGAGGAAGCAACAAGAACCAAATCAAATCAAATCAAATTGGATCAAATTGAATTGAAAAGAGCTGAGTTGGAAGGGATGATCACTGAGTCCAACTCCCTGACTACTTCAGGGCTGACCAAAATCAAAAGCATGGTATTAAGGGCATTGTCCAAACATCTCTTAAACACTGAGAGGCTTGGGGGATTGACGACCTCTCTCGGGAGCCTGTTCCGGGGTTTGATCACCCACTGGGCAAAGAAATGCTTCCTCATGTCAAGTCTGAGCTTCTTCTGAGGGGCACAGCTTTGAGCCATTCCCACATGACCTGGCACTGGGTCCCAGGGAAAAGAGGGACCTTTTCCTTCCTCCCTTGAGAAAATTGTCGACAGCAGTGAGGATGCCCCTCAGCCACCTTCTCTCCAAACAAGAAAACCCCAGTGTCCTGAGCCGCTTCTCACAGGACACCCTGCCAGCCCCTTCCACAGCTTCGGTGCCTTCCTCTGGATGCATTCAGGGACCTTCACATCCTTTTGAAACTGTGCAGCCCAGAAGCACACACAGCACTCAGGGTGAGGCCACACCAACACCAAATACAGCAGGATAATCCCCTCTTTGGAGTGGCTGGTGAAGCTGTGTTCGATGCATTCCAGGGCACGGTTTGCCCCCTGGGCTGCCTGGGCACACACGGCTGATTCCTGTTGAGCCTCCTGCCAGCCCCAGACCCCTTCTGCAGTGCTGCTCTCCAGCCACTCCTCACCCAATTTAGACTTGTGCTCAGAAATTTGGGAAAAGGTTATCCCAAAGTGACTAGCAGGGACACCTGAAACTTCAAGTCAATCTGAGCATTAGTTTTCCTGCTGGATAGCTACTTAATGATAATGAACTGCAACAAAAGTTCAGATCCTCTTGTCACTTTATAAATGCAATGTGGTTTTAATTTCAAGTTATTATATATGTGATTATCACACAAAAATATAACATTAGCCTCTTAGATAGTAAAAGTAAAATAATCGCCTTAACAACAAAACAATATGGCAGATAATAAACAGTTCTTACTTCCATCTCTTTGTATATTGTAGGATATTTATGTCTTTCGGAGGATGGACTTGTTAAAACAATTCTGCATCTCACATTTAAAAATGTTTGTCTAGATTGATAACAGAAATTATTTACTCTTGTCATCACTCTTTTAAGACTCTCTGAACACAGCTTTGTTAGATTAGAGGTAACCCTTACAGCACATATTCTGTGACAATATCCTCTACTAAGCCCGTATAACATAGTGCTTTTCAAGCAGCAGTGGCCTCAGAAGAATTTAGTCAATGAAAAGATACTAAGAAGTCAGTATTTTACTGAACTTAAATAAGGCTACTTTGCCATGACTTTTTGGAGAAAACTTCTTGCTGCAAAAGTGAGTTACTTACAGGAGCAATGGTTACGCTCTGTGTAGCCATAGTGCCTTCAAGAAGCTGCTTGCTTTTGATGCAGGCAATACTTACTAGAGATGCATAGCAGAAAATACTGATGTTTGAAGCAAAGGGAAAGTTGTGTATCTAAATGCAGACATGTACCTAATGAGCCACTGAAAAATCAAGTAATAAATCTCTGCTCAAAATCAGAGGCTATCCACTTATTCATCCTGAGTTAACAGTTCTGGAGCCTGACTGCAGGCAGTGTTTACTCATGTTTCCCAAGTCACAGGAGTTGCCAATCAGAAGGAGACCATTAACCATTGAGGAAATAATTAACTGGGGAATTCACAAAGCAAAATGACCAGTAGCTTGAATCAGAAGACTTCCCTTTGGTATTCGTCCATACACGATGTTCATTTAGCAACCCCTGCAAAATGTCATGCTTAATAGGTGGTGCAAGTTGTTTCCTTTTCTGTTTTTGTTATTGAAATACTAAATGGTTATCATTTCAAGGTCCTTCCCAGTACTTTTCAAACACTTTCCCATCATTACTCTTCACTTAGGTAATCTACTATACCAAAACTCTCAGAACATGTCATAAGATCCTACTCATTACTGGGCTAATTTATTCATAAGACCATTTTGCTTATAAGACTGTGCTACTGTCAGTAGCTCAAAGAGCAGCTGCCACCGAATGCTAAAACTGTGGTATACAACTGTCCTCACATTCCTCCTGAGTTTAAAACTGGATCCCAGCTAACAGATTTTTATCTTTGTTTATGGTAGGAGTGGATGGTTGGAAGTTCTTATTGTCTGTCATAAGTCCTGTGCTGAACTGGTTTAGTCCAAAGTTCACACTTGTAAGCGATAGAAGATTTTATAACAATTTATTTAATTTCTGTGTTTCTTATAGTACCAAAAAAAAAGTTAATTTGACTGTATATGAAAATCAACAAAAGATGGCAAATAGCATGAGTAATGGCTAACAAGTTGCAATTTAAATACTAAGGAGATAAGCACCATCAGGAAAAAAACTAAGCATATCAAGTTTTGTTATGCCTCTAGGGATAGGCAAATTTTTCCCTTCCATATAAGACTTTATATAAAACTCTGCTATTAAGACATCATTGTTGTATTTCCTTTTTAAAGAGATGGGTTTTATAAATGTAGATTGTTGGGGGCTTGGGATTATAGGTTGGCTTTTTTTTTCCTTAGCACAACTGTCTGCACACAAAAGAAGCCTAGGAGCATAGAAAGCAAATTGCTAGCTGATTTTGACAAATAAGCCACACAGCACAGTCATTTAAACTTTTAGAGTACACTTGAACCCATTTGACTTCCAGAAATGGATTTCATGCAGTTCAGAGAAGCCGACATCTTGCTTGTACACACATGAAAATCCCATTGCAGGAAAGGCATGCAGACTTGCTAAGGCTAATATTAATTTTACAGCATATGTCTCTTACCTGTGATTTCACTGTTGATTTTATTCCATGTATAATTGTTCTGTAGGAAGTTGCAATTGAGGATATGATAAAGAAAAAGAATAATCCTTATTGTTCAAGTTTCCCAAGTGCTTTTTCATTGTATGGATTTAGAATTTTGATACTACAACCCTACAATGTAGAATATTTTAAAGAACTTCCCACACATCTTTGACTGCAAATAATTTTATATTCAGTTTTTGTAAAAGGGCCAGATAATATTGGTTACCTTGGATTCTTCTTTGGGTTTTTAATTAATTCAGAGTAGGATCTCTCTATTGGGATTGCAAACCAGAGAAACTACTCTAATTGTTCTTATATTCAGTTGCACACAGATTTAAAAATGCTTGGTTTGTGCAACCCATTTGTTGCTGACCCGTTGACTTCATAGGAAGGAGTCTCATCAACTTCAGTAGGTGTTGGGTTAAGCCAAGCTTTTTCTGTGTGAGAATGGTCTTCACAGGCAAACACACATCCCAGCAGTTACCCTGTGTTTCATACCAAATTCTGCAATGATAAAGATCCAGTTCCCAAAAACATCTCGTGTTCCATCTCCATGAGGGCAGAGTTGATGAGCTACAGCATTCTTAAATCCTGTCCCTTGCTCTTCTGATGTTAGGTGGTTTTGGTGTATGGAAACCACTGTAGAAATACACCACCACAGACCTTTCACAGAAGAGTAGAGGTATCTGTAAATGGCAAGGAAGAAAGAAATTGATCCTGGTGTTTTCCTGGCACTGTATTTCAAGGTGTATCTGCTCTACAAAAATAGATAAACATCAAACCCCACATGTATAGACACACCTCTACTTTATCTTTTGGCTGGTTTTCTTAGCATTCTTCTGTGTATCTTTAGCAGAGAAATCTATTACTGTCCCATGACATTTCCTTAGAACATTCAAATCTTGCCTATGTTGAAATTATATTTTATTATATATTATATTACTGACCTAAATATGTATTTTTCTGTGCAAAACAGAGGCATGTGCAGCTTTAAAAGAACTATGCTTGTCCCTGGATTTCTACTTTATGTACTAAACATGAAAAAAGCTTTAAAAAGCAATGTAAATGAAAAATATTACAGAAGTGTAAAAATCTAGTGATGTCTTTAAACCTCCCACATTGCAATTGAGTACAATTCCAACAAGCCACAGGTGTACACCATATGCATAGGTGAAAATGTGATTATGAGAGGTCTGATGACAGTTCTGGGTCCACAAAGCATTCATCTCAATATAAACATCTGTTATGTATTCAAGGCAAAACTGTGCAGAATATAGAGCTATAATTGAGGTTTTAAATGCAGAGATATCAGGAAACTCCAGGTTATTGCCCCAACAGGGACTCAAATTTGATCACATTATAAAAAGATAGTATTTTTTATTAGTGTACATGATGTTAGGCTTCATGCCTTATTATACTGAGATGGAATTGCTTCAGCTCAACGGAGTGTAGGGACTACTGACTTGGAGTGCTGCACTTATTTCTCAATTACGGGATTGATGCACTCTTCTGGCAGAGGGGCTCTAATGAGCTGGGCTGTTGTTAGCCGTCAATATACATTGTGAAAATCCTGTGGTTTGATTGGCTGCTCCCTGTCGTAAACCAGCAATAAATATGATGTGTCCAACTTCTGTATTCCTCTGTTGACAGCTGAAGTTGCCAAATCCTTTGCATTATATGTAAAAGATCCTGTTATCAGATGCTTATAATTTGGCCAAATTTTAGCCGTGCAGGATTAAATTTCCTGTGCCTTGTGTCTGCCTTTAGGCAAATGTCCTTTTTAATTTCTTCTAAAACCATTTATGAGAAAGAAATAAGGGGAAACTCTATTAACCACACAAGGTCTCTTCACAGTTCTTTCTTTATGTCTTGCTGCATTTCCAAAAGTACAGCCTGAAAGGCAAAAGAAAGTCAGACTAAACTGCTAGGGACAGGAAACCTCAGCTTTGTGCAGTTGAGCAGCCTGGGACAAGAGAGGGTATATCATCTTTCTTATTTTCTTTGGCATTTTTATTCTTCTAACCCCAGATCAGTCACATATAAACATCACTAAAGACTCACTCCTACATCAAATCAAATAGCTTTTCACAGCGTCATTCTTCTTGAGATATCAACAGTACATATACAGTTTTGTGGGGTTTTTTAAACAAATATTGTAAGAGGAATCCTCTTAGCACCAAGGTGTCTCAGATTAAAGGCTCACCATGCCCTCTCAGACGCAATAGCTCAATATCACTAGTAATCAGAAAAGAAGAAAACACCAATATGTCACTTTGGAAGCCTGAAGTGTCTTCACGCTCAGTAGCTGAAGTTTGGATCACTGCTTTAGTCATTGTGATTTGGACCTCCATTCTAATGAAAATACATTCTAAAAATAATGATTATACAAAAATCACTGAGAGCTATCAGGTGGAATCTTTCAAGAAGATTAAAAATGTACCTTCCTTCCTTCCTTCCTCCCTCCCTCCCTTCCTTCCTTCCTTCCTTCCTTCCTTCCTTGCTTTCTTCCTTCCTTCCTTCCTTCCTTCCTTCCTTCCTTCCTTCCTTCCTTCCTTCCTTCCTTCCTCTCTTCCTTCCTTCCTTCCTTCCTTCCTTCCTTCCTTCCTTCCTTCCTTCCTTCCTTCCTTCCTCTTTAGGCTATTTGTTCACACAAGGGTAGGGTTGTTGCTAGGCTTGCCAGTGAATGCCAGCTGATGTTCTCTTTGGTGGAAGAATATCACCCTTGAGAATAAGACTACAACCCATATCCTTAGCAGTGGGAACACAGTGACAGAGTGGCTGCACTAAACTGTGCAGGTTAAGGCTCTAACTTCGTGAGATTTTACTTTAACAACACAAAAATCCTGAACAAAACAAAACAAAAAGGTTGGGTGCAAAATTTTCCTAAACTTTTACTTCAAGGAAAGATGGAAGTGACATTTTTTACCAAGCCTTTCCAGGAGAAAAATAGCCAATTTTAACCCCTCCAGCCTTCATTCAGAGATTTCCCTCCCTCTCCCCTACCTCCCCCATGCACACATCCACATATCTTTTTGAGATGAGTAGAAATTAAAGCAGAATTTGACTCTGTGTAATGAAATCTATTTTTTCCTCAAAAAAGCCTGTCACGGTACAAATGCAAACTCTTTCTATTAAATTTTCCTTTCACTTTATTTCTTTCCTGTGCTTTTTACTTCCCCTCCGCCCTTTTTACTCTCTTTCTCTCTTTCTCTCTTAAGCTGAATGAAAAGAGTTCTTTAACCAAACAAATGTAAATACGTAAGTGGTAGGGATTTTTTTAAAAGTATGTTTTTCAGTTCATCTAACAAAGACATATCTGTCTGCTCGAATGATTCCTTACTGAATATGAATGAGAAGCCCTTTAATGAGGTACGGTAATTAAGCTCTGGCAAGCCCCCCTAGCCCCCTGTCAGCAGCTTCCCAGGCAAACAGCCATTGAATCGGGTGATTGACAAACCAGACACTGGACATGTACTGTAGCTGATGGGGGACAATGGGCTGGGGGGCCGCGGTATCTGACATACCCGGCTGTTGCAGCCCCATCAGAGGGCAAGGCTCCTGGGGTGTCCATCTTTCTGTCCTGAGGGGCCGGATCTGCAGGTTTACCTGCCGGACTCTCCTGGCTCCTTTCAAGGTGCCCATCCCAGCCGGGCGTGTGCTGTGCCCACTCCGCATGTGGCTGCTCAGGAGCAGGTTCTCTCCTCCGGCACCTGTGTGTAGCAGTGCTTGGCTCATAAATCTTTTTAGTTGTTAAAAGTCTTTAACTATAGAATAGGATTCATTATCCATTGTGTTTGCCAAAATGCTATTTAATAAGTTGCTTGTTTTATTAACCCTGACAGAAAAGAAAACAGGGTTCCTTATCTCCAGCTGTTGGAGACAGATATGGGATTTCTCTGAACAGTTTTGCTTAACACATTGCAAAATGAGTGTGTTTAACAGGTGTGGATTGACTGGCCTACAGTTGAATTGCACACCTTTTCCTGCTGTCCCATACCCTGGATAAACAGTACCCATGTTTGCAGAAACCAAGTGTGAAGTATTGGTAATGAAAAAAATACACCAAGAGACAAGAACAACACAAAAACCTAGAAGTCCTGGTTTCTACCACCCTGCAACTGTTGCTGCATGATCGCTCAGCAGCCCAGATGAGAAGAATTCATCTTTGTTTTAATTGATTGTAGCCATATGGATTGGCATTGTGAGGGAGTGCTTGATTTCCAGGCCAAGAGGTTAATTTCCTTCCTGTATGTCATCAATTCTATAACACATGCACATGCATTACACTGTCCTCATGGTCATTTAGAAACGCAGGTAGCGAAGGCCTGGCTGCAGGCTTTGAAGAACAAACTGGAAGATTATTTGAAACATATGATGACAACTTGCATTTTGAAAGCATATGCAGGGAGGAGAAATGCACTTTTCAGGGAAGAGATGGAAGAAAATGAATAATTCAAACATTTCCTATCTCCTAAATAACACCAAAAATATGTGCAAATATGTATATAAGCAAACATTATCTGAATAAGCTGTTAGAGTCATTTGTCAAAATTGGCAATCTCCTCTTATTAAAATTGAAAGCTCAACACTCTTCCTTCCTTCCTGGACTTTTTTTTCTTCAAAAAGCAGAGATAAATCCCAGTAGTACAATTAAAACACTAGCTAAATATTACTTCGTTGGGCTTAACGATAGATTACAATGTGTGCATAATGACCCAGTTCTAGTAATATCATCTGATTTAGTAAGGAAATCAGAGTTTGCCATATGTTCACCAGTAAGGTCTTAGAAATTCTTCTTCTTGTTGTTGATGTCTCAGCCAACTGCTAGTGAGGATGCTGTTCGGTCCTGAAATCATCTTGGTTTTGAGCACCAAGCATATTAAATTCATAAGCATTTGGCTCATTTTATCATGCCACCTCTAGGAATGAGCAGGGGATGATTTAACAACCTGCCACCTGCCTGCCCTGAACACCTTTATGCATGAAAGTGTTCCAGCTGTGGGCCTGTCTGAAAACGGATTCCCTGTTAACAGCCCCAGAAAGGAGTATGCTGTGACTTTAGGGCTATTTTAAAAGATAAAGATTAATCTTGACATTTCCCCTAAATACATTAGCACCCAAATGTCAAGATTATTTAGCTCGTATGACAAACCAGAGGGCAACATCCAAATCCAAAACAGGAAAAAATCAAAACAGTGTGTAGAGCCAGACTCTACTGTGCCATTTAACTGTGTATTTGCTACCTCTGTTACGTACTTATTGTTTGTAGACTCATGAACTATGGTTCATTAACGAGCAATGTGTCTTTGCTGTGTATGAGCGTAGTCCAGACAGTGACTAAGGACTTGCTGTGTACCTACAGCTATCAAGGATCAGAATGCGAGCTGCAGATGTTCCATACTACTCAAACTTCGTCATCTCCTTTAGACAGCCCCTTTTTCCTTACTATCTGCCCAGTAAATTTTTTCACATCCATGTGCATGTTAAAATCTTTTTTACTTTTTCAGGCAGACTGGACTTTGAGCTGCCACTTATTAAATGTCTGTCCTACCCACCCTGGGCTCCCATTTTGAGGCAGCAGGAACTGTAGGAGTTAGCATTGTTCCAGGTTAGCAATGAAGTAATCACATTGGACTGTGAACCATTGATCATGGGGTTTTTTGACACCTAACACTGAAGACATACATATTGAACCAGTATTTTCACTGTTCCACCAATATACTGGCAAGTAGAAGGTTATTTTTTACTTCTATTACATATGGTTCACTGATTTACAACTTTTTTAAAAAATTAATTCAGGGGGATAATTTGACATATTTAAATAATTTATATTGAAATTCTCTTCTTCCAATTACTCCCTTTTTCTTGTATTGCTTGAATTCACCAAAAATATTTTTGGCAAATCCTAGTATAGTCTCTTAGATATTAGTGGAGTTTTAGCAACTTATTCCAACACTGAGTGTGTCCAGTATTTCTTATGTAAATCTCTTTATATAGGCATAGCATTTCATGACAATTTATAGATCTGAACTTTCATGTAATATTTGTTTTAATTTAACAGTACAAATGCCATGCCTAATTTGCTTCTAGATGTAGAAATCTACACTGAAAGAGGGGAGGTTTAGATTGGCTATAAATAACAAATCGTTCATGATGAGGATGGTGAGACACTGGAAGAGGTTGCTCAGAGAAGTGGATGCCTTATCCCTGGAGGTGTTCAAGGTGAGACTGGATGAAACTTTGAGTAACCTGATCCAGTGGAAGATGTCCCTTCCATGGGAGAGGGTGTAGACTAGATGACCATTAAAAAGTCCCTTCCAACCAAAACCATTCTGTGATTTGTTCTGTGATTCAACATGATGTAAAGTATAGACACTAAGTAGTGTGTAGTAATAAAATTTTGCATTTTACCAAAGTATTGTCCTTGTTTAAGTACTAGAGGAAAAGAGAGCTGGAGGTACCAAAAGCACCTTGAAAGCATCTTTCATCTGAACTTTTCTGTTGTTTCCGGTTTGAAATTGCATCACTCATTCCAGAGCTATCACCATCATTTATTCCAGAGCTATCAACAAGCAAGGAGAGTACCCATCGGTTATTTCAGGACTTCCTCCATCAAGATAGTCATATGAAATGCTTAGCTAATTTTTCACAGACCTCTCTAACAGGTTGCAGAAAACATGAAGATTCTAATTCAAATTGAAGTAGAATTAGCTGCTATAGCTTGTGGAGTCCCAAAGTTTTTCATGTCAGCATCTGCTGAATGAAATAGCATAAGGTTGGGTGGACAGTTATTGCAGATATACTCTTTGTAAACCATTCTTCCTGGACTTCCTGAACATCCATCATTGATAACCAGTGGAGACAGGATATTTCAGAGTGGGAATACAGTCAGTGTCTCTGTATGTTCCTTGAACTCTTATGACAGATTAAACCAGTCCAAATACCTATGGAGCATCATAAAATCAAGATGCTTCTATTGAAAGATCATGAAAATCAAGCACTTCTAGAGGTATTCTTAATGTGTCTTTTTTATTCCATGAGCATCATAAACAAAAATAAGTTAATTTATTGATATTAACAAGTGCAAACTGAATAATTTCTATATGCTTTGTGTTAAGAAGGAAAAACAAAACTGAACTCTAAAATTGCTGACCTTTAACACAGTACATGGACAAGTGCTTTTTTAAAAAAGAGGTGACAATGATAATAATAGTAGTAATAATAATAATAATAGCCTTTCAAATCTTTTCTAGTCAGATACAGGGAAAAAGTTAAAACTAAGCCTGCCAAATTCCATCCTTCCAGTAAGCTGGACCTTCTTATCATGACAGGCTATAGGATTTTTTTTGTGTCTTTACATTTCCACACATCTAACCGTTGTCCAATTTAATTGTATAGCTTTATTAATCAATTATTAATTATAAATTAATGTTAATACTGTCTAATATTAAGGTTTTATTGAGCTCTTCTTTCTCACATCTCTGCATTTTTCATTCAAATACCAGGATTTCTTCCTGTTGGTTATCATTCTCTCTCCTTTCCTATAGAAAGTTACAAGGTTTATTTCAAAGGCCATGAGTTAAATTAAAAGCCTTTATTATTAGATTAATGCTTGTATCTTTAGAACCATGGTCAGTTATCAGGACTTAATCATGAAGGCATGATAATGAAAGGACAGTCCTTTCTTTGAAGATCTCGATGAATAAACCATTTAGTGAAGGAAACTGTATATTTCAGGATGAGGGGAAATGTCCTCAAATTGTGCCAGGAGTGATTTAGATTGAGTATTAGGAAAATTTTGTTCACTGAAAGGGTGGTCAGTCATTTTAATGCAGGGACGTCGTGGAATCACCATCCCTGCAAGTGCTCAAAAAGCATGTGGATGTGGCCCTGGGGGATATGGCTTAATGGTGAACACAGTCGTGCTGTGTAAATGGTTGGACTGGATTACCTTACAGGCCTTTTCCAACCTTAATGATTCTGTGATTCTATGAAGACAAGAGGAGCAAAGTAATGGTGATTTTTGATTATTATGATGGTGATTTGTGTTATTTTCCAGGTTCTGTAAGAGGAGGGGTTTGACTGAAGAACCTGTTGCATGTGGGACTGTCTTCCACCGTAAGCAGCAGCAGTATGCCTATGGCACAGCATGTCATGCTAGATCCCTGAACTGAGGCATGGCACATGGTATAGAGGCACTGCCACAGAGCTCAGGAGCCCTGCAGAGTGAAATAAAGAAGCAGCTTCTGCCATAAAACTTAGACCAATTTTTTTAGTTCTAGAAGTTGCTCGATTTGTACAGCCTAATAAAACTGGCACTTAGGCAATCTCTTTGCCCTTAAGATAAGTGTTGTGACTGCAAGTAGTGTAAAGATAACCATGCCAGCTTTAAACTGGCCTGACAAGACATTGCTAGCAGCCTAATGAGGAATCAACATGGGCCAATTCATTGAGTATTTACCTTCCTTTAGATGAAGATGTGGCACAGCTGCATGCTGTTGCCACCCTGATTACTTTAATGATAAAACTTGTCTATGGCAGGAGCAGAGACAGATAGCTCAGAAAGAAATTCTGGCTGTTGAGACATTTAGAGCAGAAACAGAGGAAATCTGCCAGGAGCCACCTGCTGATTTTCCTTGGGGGCATTGGTACATGGGATGCTTCCCACAAAGAAAGCCTGAAAGACTTGGTACTTCTCCTTCCACTAGACCTATCCCCACCTCAACCACAAGCTGTCCTTTGCTTCTGTCAGCGCTCTGGCCTTGCAACAGCACAGAACATATTTTCCCCCACCCTTTTGAGAGGGGCTCATACCTTGAGAACTGCTACAAAATTTGTTTTCCCTTGCAGTGATTACCAGGGAGCAGCTGGTTTTCCAAGTTGCCAAGCTATTTTCTTTAGAACTTGCATTTCTTGCTTGAGTTGACCCATACCATATCACAGCATTTTGTGTGCATCCACTGATGGGAAATTTCTATGATGGAAAATCTGTGATAGCCCAGATAAAAAACACTTCAGTTTCTTATTTCATGAGTCTTCTATGCTGAAATGCTTCAAAAAGGCTTTTCTTCTCTTGTGATTCACTGAAGTTGCTTTCTTGAAGGTAGATTATTATAGAAATTATAATCAAAAAGTTGGTAAATGCTTTTTTGTTTTATAGGGACAACACTGATTTTATCTTCCTCTGGCAGTGAAGTATTATTAAAAGTTCTTTGATTTCATTTTATTCTTGCATTTTTAAGAATTTCAGTAAACGTTCAATCAAACAGTCTGCTTTCTGCTGAAACAAGCATCTCGCCGAACTCAATAAGGAAAACCCTGAAGGTGGATGTGCTTTTTTAATTTGTTCACTACTGTGCCACAGTTTTCATTGGCTTTTGGAGAGTTGACTGGTGTCGGAGGGTAGGTCCTCATTTTAAGACCTTGAAATCCTTTGCACAGACGGCTGTTTTAGCTAATGTAAATTGATAGACAAATGTAAATTCCTCTTGGGAGGCTTGGCAGAGCCTTGTCAGTAGTAACCAGATAATCAGATTGCAAATCCACTGCACGCAGGGAGCACAAAAAGTCTCTTCAGACCCAACCGCTTGTTTGCTCTTCCAAGGTATGTGTTCTGAGATCTTCGAGTGGATGTGCACAGTCTCAGCTTTTTTGCACAAGTGGAGCTTTGCAGTGTGGGTGATGAAGAGTGTTATAGAAAAAACACTGAGAATGAGGCAGAAAATTTGGTAGAAATGTAGCGTCTAAAAAATGTTCTCAGCTTTCTTGGAAAGTAATTCAGAAGCTAATAAATTTCATGTCCATCTGCCCTGAGCTTCTCGCTTATTGTTATATCTCTGATGTTTTACAAATTCTGTATCCAGCTCTATAGGAGTTGCTTCTCTCTCTCCCTCTCCCTCTCTTTTTTACTTCTAAGTCAGTAAACTATGATGTATGTGTCTCTCCCTGAATAACGTTATTATATGATGCTGCTGGAGCCCTGAATAGCTTGGCTGTGGACTGCTGAACCCTTTGAATGTAATTGTTTTAACACCATGAAATGAAGTAATGCATAAAATTGATAATAAACGGATATCTCTCTGCCTCTGCATGCAAATGAGCACTTAGCACCAGGGCACAGATGCCACCATTGTTTCCCCCCTTGAAAATGACAAAGTAAGTGAAAATATCTACCAAGAGCTTAGAAAGTACGGTAGCTGCATTTTCATTATATTTTAGAATTTCACAGAGTTGGGAAAGCAAACTCTCCTGCCAACATTCAGAAAGGGGCTGGATAATGCCTGCCTGTAGTACACTGGAACATACAGCGAAGCAAGGTTTTGTTGATTTTTTGGGAAGATAAAGAATATAGTTATTAGTGATTCTCTTCCATTTTCATGTTTTTAATTTTACAATCTCATTTTTGTTTTTGAAACAAAGACTGTATTTTTTATCTCAGTTTCTTGCCTCCTCCTCCGCCTCCTCTAAATAGTACAGTTAGAATCAATGCGTTATACCCATTAATCTGCAATGCATATTAAACAGGCACATTTAGAATACCTTGGGTCTGGCTGCAGCTTTGGATTTAACCTTTGTTTGTTTTCTAATTTATACTTTTAGTTAATAAATATATCCAGGAACTAAAATGATTACTTTGTTTTAGAAATGTTGTACAGGCTTGGCATTTTTTCTCCTTCTGCTTTAACAAAAGCGTAGAAATCCATAAAAGAGGGGTATTATTTTATGGATTAATCCTTCCATTTTCAAGCATTAGATGCATTGAGGTTCGTTTCATACAGGGATCTTACTTAGAGAAAGAAGGTCTAAATTAGCTTGTCACATTTTTTTACCTTTGCTCTTAGGTTAACAGTTTCAAGTTCCTTATTATATGACTCAAACTTGTTCACAAAAGCTTGAATAGTAATAAATCATATTCATATTTGAAATCTTCATCAATTTCATAGAGGTTTCCTAAGAGTGCTAAATTAACTTTGCAGTCACCTTCTGTGTCTATGAAAAAATTTATCACTTGAGTCAGAGCTGAAAGATTTGTTGAAGTCCAGAGATATGACATTTGTTGATTCTGCCACATCTAAATGTCTACCTCTGTTAATAAAGAACTGCCTCATCTTTCATTTTCCTTTTTTTTTTTTTCCTGTTCTTTTTTGGCACTTTGCTTGATTCCTTGCTCCAATACTCTGTAATTCCATGTTTAACACTTCCTTCCCTGTGTCATCTACTCTCCTTGTATCCCAGAAGCTCTCTACATTTTGGAGGTCCATCTTTCTTCATTAAGTTCTCAGGATAGTCCCCAGTCTGCATGGAGAGCACTTCCACCTCTTTGTGGGGTGTCCAAGGACGATTTATTTTAAACATAGTTGATTTGAAAAGTCAAAACTAAATAAAAGTTTTATTTCATGTTAATTTAATCCAATCCAAGTGTAAGCTTTTACAAAAAAATCCAGCTCCAGCACCCGGCCCTTATCCCTATCTGCATGTCCCAACTGTACCTCCTGTTTTAGATCTGGCAATTGTGTGGCAAGCCAGAACACTGTTTATCTGACAGAACTCCCCTTTTCCTCTTATATTTGGAGAATTAGAGTTTTTGTGTCTGGTCATGAGCTGACTTGACTCACTTGAAGTGTCACCATTCCCAGACCTCATGCAAGGGAAGTGACAGAAGAATGTAATCAGGCCTGGGGGAGCGAGGGACCACTCTTGTCCACAGTAGCCTGCCTTTTCATCAGGGTGAGTAATGTCAAGTGGTACCTTAAATTCTCCTTAGTTTGTGTTTTCTCTGTTTCGGTCTGCAGACTCTTTGCTGATGCTGTCGACCTCTTTAGGAATCTGTCCTTTCAGTTTGCTTTTTTCCTATATTTCAAATCAATGAAGTTTTATCCAAGATGGTGGGGTTTTGTATTTTCTGGCATTCCTTTCCACTCTTATACTTGGCACTGATATCCTTTACAAACTCTCCAAGTATTTTAACTGGCATTCTCGCATTTTAAACTTTCCAAGTTTTTCAACTGTTAATCTTAAAAATCATAATTTTTATTGTATGCATATCAGTTCTTCACTTTCCAATGATCCCAGAGACCATTTCATAGTCTCTCCTACCTATTTCACCTTTCTTCTTCATATATGCAGCCATTTCCCATCACTTAGAATCATCATTAAAAGATCTTCCCCTCCAAATGCTTTCTCTTTATGAATCAACAAAATTATCATCAATTGAAAAAAATTATCTTATCCATTGACTTCTTTCCTGACAGATGCATGGGTAGTTGAAATACCCGCCTTCCACTGAGGCCAGAGTCTTGGATTCCTCTGGTTGATATTCACAAAAGGCTTTGCCCAGTGATCTCTGCTGTATTCCCAGTCCCAGCAGTACATGGTTCTTCTCCTTTGTGGTCATTGCCAACAGACTTTCAGCAGCTCTCCCTGTCCACATTAGGGATAGCTTTTCCTTACTCTATCCTTTGTGAATTAGTTTTCCATATTTATAGGCTGGTCATGAGAATAAAAATAACACTCCATTTTACTAACATTTTGATCCTCCCATTTATATCCCTTATTCTTGTACTAGCAGTATACAGGCATCTGCTCAGTGGGAATGTCCATCCCTCCACATTTTTGTCACCTCTGTTATGCTTAAGCTTGTCCTTGTGTTATTTAGGCCTTCTCAAGTGACTGTTTTACTTCAGCTTTTTGCTCACCTCCACAATTTGATCCTCATTTGCAGTTTCCACCTGGTAAGCAAGTGATAAACCATAATACACTTACCCATCTTTACAAGGATACGATCCTCGATGAAAAGTTTACGGACATCATGAAAGCATTTACTAGAAGTGCATATTTTCACTAAAAGTTTATCAATATTCTGAATAATGCCATCTATCCATTCATTGCTAGGTGTTTACCTAGCAATGAATGGATAGATGGCATTATTTCCCACTGAGAAGTCTAAAAAAGTATTTAGTTAAAATGCGCTGGCTTTGAAGTCCTTGGTTGAAACGTTATAACACTATTTTTAAAATTACTTTTTAGTTTTGCCATATCATAACCATTTCTATGTATACAAGTATGTCATGTCCAATACAGTCCCCTCAATGCAGAGTGAGAATTTTTTCTCATGGGAAACCTACAGAGGATCATAATTCTGGATCTAAAATTAGATCAGACTTCCACATCCTTTCAATACCAAGAATCACTGATCAGAGGAAAAAGAGACAGCATATTAAAAAGCCGTTTTCAGTGTAGATCTATTAATGGAAAACCAGGATCAAGCGAGAATAAGTGGCAACAAAAGTGATTTGATAGGAGTTCTTTAAATGTCCCAGCTTATGGTTAAGTACCATTGATAGGAGAAAAAGAGAAATCCAGTGTCTTCCAATAAGGAATTCAGAATATATATACACAGTAACAGATACTAAAGTCATATTACTGAAGTGTTTCCGTAATATACAAGTAACAAATCCCTGAGCCATACAAACCTTGTATCCTATAGCGTTCAGTGTGGCTATGAGTCAACTTAGCTGATTTATGTTGCATCATAAAAATCATGAGATGCTTTATGCATGGCTTTGATACATAACTCAGTGAAATGTGATGCTTCTTTGAAATTCTGGTTCTTTCTCAAACTTGACCCTCAATGTAAAGCTTTGGAGCATGATGAAACCATCTGCTCTAAAACAGAGAATAATGTATACATATATATATTCTGCTCCTTCCCATCCCACCCCACCTGCTCAGAAGATATATTGTCCCGTGAAAGTGTAGCTATTGCTTTATGATAAGCCAATCTGGACAGCTTCTCAAATAATGGTCTAGGAGTCTATCCAAACACTAGTTAAATCAGGAGGCTGTTTCTCTTCTTTCTCAGTACCATCGTTGTGGATTTTGCACGAGAATCTTCTCACATTATTGTGGTCAGCCTTCGCTTTAACCTAGGAGAAGTATCACCAGTTCTGACAAAATAAGAACAAAATTATTTCAAGCTCAAATCACAACTGAAGAGGGATTAAGGTAAAAAAAAAAAAAAGGCTTTGTCTGTATGTTTTTTTTCTTCAAGCCCCTGTTTGCAAAGTGGCACCAAATTGTTGCCTGAATTAAAGCTGTTGCAACAATATATTTATCAATATAGAAGTAAAGAACACTACACATCTGACAAAGTCCAAGTTTTGTAACTTTTCATGGAGTATTTACATAACAGTCAGTGATGTGAGCTTTGCTTCATTATGAACTTCAGAGTAAGATACATTCTTCTTTTTACCTTCTCACTGGCATTGTTCAGCTTTTCCTTAGAGATTATATTTGAGAAACAAATACTCTTGGCAGCCAATGTACTTGTATGCCATCAGTGATAACAATCCTTTCTTTGTCTGACTTGGGCGAATGTTTATAAGCTCTTTGGGTTGTCTTTTACTTTGCATGCACACAATACTGAGCATGAGGGGCTTCCAACTCTGTAAAACTACAAATTAAGAACTCATCTTCAGCCATTACACTTAAAAAGTAGCTCAATTTTAAGGAATTATGTTTTTTTTCAATGTGACACAATCTTGGATTCAGATGTGTTGAGAAGGTTAGATGTATTCTAAGGCATACAAAATCCCATGCTCAGCTTGTAAGTACATAGATCGAAGGGTTCAAAAGCTGAGGTGTGTTATGAACTCTGCTGGCAGTTACTGCTATACTGCAAAAGAAAGTAGAAGGCTAAAAAATAAAGTAATGTGCTCAGTCTTTATTCCCTATAAGCTCTTGACTTAGAAACCTAATGAAACCTATATATTTACAGAGAGAAAAAAACTGAGACAAAAAAGTAGCAGAGAACAAGACCAAGTTAAACTTAGGAACAGTGTCTTTCCCAGTCTTAGGTTCTGCAGATCCAGCTGCAGAAGGAGAATAATTAGAATACAAGTAGTAACTCTTTATCTTCTTGTACCTGCTGTTTCTCTTACATGTTTATGCCTTTGTATACTTGCTGTATGCCAGCACCTCCCCTCTATAGGTTTTTAAAAGCTGTAGAGATGCTTACAAAAACTTTTAATAATACTGCGAAAATGGTAGGGAGGATTTTCAAACAAACTTAAAGGAATTCATTTCCAAACCCTCCTGAGAATAGTTTCAGACCATATTACTTTAAATCCATGTTACTTCAGATTATTTTCAGGAGCTTAAAGTGTAGGTATTGTCTACTCTATCAGTGATCTAGAAGGTGTCAGTTCAGCTACTACCATTGATTAGCTAGAAAACATGTTGCTATTTCTAAGAACAGATTCTACTCTTTTTTAAGATTAGTGTTTAATAACTGCAGGGCAGTGACATGTTTTAGTCTTCTCCAGGGTGCTGTGTATTATGCCTTGACAACTAACTCTGGATTAATCCTAGCTGAAAGTACACACTTAACTGAGGCACCAGGGAAGGGAGGCTAGTTCCCTTAACCTATGACTGTATCAAGAGATTCAGACTGCATAACAATTATTCAGAAAAAATAAGATCTGAGTTTCCTGTGGAAACATAGAGCTCTCTTTGTCCATTGCAGAAGGCTGGGGCAAAAGGACTCTCCATTTGGACATCTAATTCAAGTGATGCAGAGTTAGATAGGGTTTATCTAAGCCACAGAGCCCAGGTGTCTCACTCCTGTGGTCTCTATGCCATTTAGGCACTCATTGTGATGTTGCCTCTGTGCCTGGTCAAAGAGCATGGGCTTTCAAAGTTGATTGTCTTGCTTCTGGATGATGAGCCCAAACAACTGATACTCCTCTCTCATTACCATGATTATTTTACATCACCTGTTTTATCTAACGCCTCACCTTTGGTTCAATTTTGTTTAAATTACTCTTTACTGAAGTAGTAATTCAGACAGATTTTTCCTTGGCCCCAATCCTCCACTGTTGACAACAGTAGGAGAAGCAGCATTAGGACAGTGCTTATCACTCTTCATTTATGGCCAAAAAAGGTCATTGTGAACATCTCCACTGACCTGCTGTATAATAGTAACCATGGGATCTCACTAAGTAAACTGTGCAGAGAAGCTTCTACCCTGTTACAGTCAATAGGTGTTTTGTCATTCCCTTTAAAGAAAGTATGTTCAAGACTCAAGAGTAATTTTGATTTTAAGAATTTGAATGACAAATAAACTCTCAATTCTTTTGCAGAGCTAGTTTACTCGTTTCTGGAAATACTACTCCAGAAATCTATCTTAAACATAAATTTTAGCCTGAAAATTCAAGAGAAATTAAGCTCACACTAACACATTTTATGTTCATGGGAATTCATTTTATCACACCAACCCTCCATCTAAATTCCAGGAATTTTATCACAACATACATGTTAATGAACATATTCTTAGGTAAGGGCTTTTGATTGGGCTATTTTGTAACAGAAATAAGTTCATAGTGTTAAGAATACACAATCTGTTTTGAATGTAGAAGCAATGGTTTTTACAGCCATAATAGACTATAGGATGCACAGTTTTTAAAAAGCAGTACCATCTTTTGTTACTTAGAATGTGATATGTAGTTGAAAAAGAAGGTGCCATTTGCAGAAGCTGAGTCCTTAGACCTGGTAAAGGGTCGGTAAATGTTTATAATTGCAAACTGCTTTAGCTGATAAGTTTCTCAGGCAAACAAAAAGTCTCAGATGGTAGATTTTTACCCATATCCTAGATATACAAAAAAAAAAAAAAAAGAAGGTTTCTAGCAATGCTTGTGACTCCTACAGTCATTCATACTGAGATCCCAGTTACTGGACCTTAACTACCTCGTATGCAGAGACATGGGTACTTGCAGACAAAATTCTCCCTTTAGAATAATAAAGAACCTGAATGTGTGCAAGACAGTGACTTTTTCTATATTTTTGAGACCAGAATGGAGAAGCCTTTGGAAGAAAAGAAACATATTCTGTGCTTTCATTTCTCTTTACTTCCTTCATACAGATATTTCAGGGGACTCTCATTTCAAGCATTGCATTTGAGAAGAAAAATTCACTGAAAACTACAGAATTTATTGTCCAGATCTTCAGTTTGGAGCTACGTGAATTGATTAAATACTTGCAGCTCAAAATAAACTTTAGACTGTTGGTTTGTTAGGTTGATTACTGGGGGGGGGAGGGGGTTAGTATCATCTTCTCTGATCCAGCAACTACCTTGGCAAGTTCATGGATGACATGGGAGACCTTTTCTGGGCCCTGCCTCTGCCTACAGTGCCTGTAGTGCCTGATTCTACAGAAAATTGGCAAAATTTTGAAGGTTTGAGGATTTATTCTTCTCAGTCTTCTCTGCTGGTGTCAGTTCAGTTTGTCCAAATAACCAAGCATTCGTTGCTACCCATCTCTCTGACCTCCCAGGCGACTGTCAGGAGAGGCAATCATTTTTATCTCAAACTCAGGGCAATGTTTAAATCCAGCTCACCCAGTGGGCTTTTGTTCAAATTTCTCTGTGAACAAAGCAGGCAGAAGAAATTAATTAGGTTCTCAGTCTTTAGTGCCTACTCATCACACTAGAAGCTCTTCAGAGATCTTTGCTGGTTTTGGCTGGAGTAGAGTTAATTAAAATTGGTTATACAATTCTTCCATTATCATCAAATAAGGGCAGGAAAGAAAGGAGTGTGCTGGGCCTGGAAGCAGGATGGTCTGTTGTGAAAAGCACCTCACCTGGCTTCCTCCAGTGATTGCTTTATTTCTACAGATAAGATAGCTTCGACAAGCAAACTGAGAGCTTCCTCCCTGCCTTGCCCTCCTTGCATGTTCAATCCAGTCATGGATAGTGTGGATTCCAGGCAGGAGCAGGGAATGTGGTTTGCAGGTCCCTTGGGAGAGAATGAAACACATAGATTTCCTGCATTGCTGGTGAATAATGGAGTAAAACAGTAAAATTCCTCTTAGGGAGGGAAAAAAGTGAAGCCAAAATGTACTTTGTGTGGTTTGATTTTTATTAGCCAGAATAAGGCATCCACTAATGCCCTGGTTTTACTCCTACAGTGGACTGTCTGTGTGCATCCTTTCTGGCACTACAGGAAATTTCTCAGACTACCTGCTTTCTCTGAAGATTTAACAATAAACCTGTTACTAGAATCAGGGCTCCTTGCTTGTCTAGACTCATAATTTTCATCACTGTAATAAGCTATCTTGTTTAAATAAATAAACCTGTTTTCCCCTCCTATTTTTACTATGCAAAATTAATTCCTTTCA
Organism: Struthidea cinerea; assembly: GCA_013397865.1. NCBI lineage: Eukaryota > Metazoa > Chordata > Aves > Passeriformes > Corcoracidae > Struthidea > Struthidea cinerea. Next base: position 946,058 of record VZTI01000079.1, read on the forward strand.
GGGTATAACCTGTATGTGTTTAAGCATACTTTAAACTGCTGTGACTTTTGAATTTTGTGATTAAATGTAATTGTGATTGATTACCTGCTGCCAGTCTCACCTGATTTCTAGAACTCTCATAGAAATTAAAGCTTTCATCTCAACAAGAATTACCCGTCAAAATAATTTGTAATAAGCAACACTTCCCCTTATGTATATTCTGTAATTCTAAGAGAAGGACACTATATTGAAAGCACTTGATGCATAACTGTAATGGAAAAAAGGAAGGCACAGCCTACAAAATTTTCAGCCCTGGGAGGAGATGGAATCAGTCCCACTGTATGCTGTTTATTATACAATTCATTTCATTCAGTGTAGTAACCAAAATGTTCTCTTTCAGTGAGAATTATTTTTTTTGTTGACCTCAAGAAGAGAGTAGGCTTCCCTGGTTCATCAAAAATAAATGTCAAAGTAAGATTATGTACAAATGCGTTTATAGCTGATTACTTCATTTTCTTGTAAAATTGTATGTAGAATTTCAAACCACCTATGTCATTGGTGACATGTACAATCACAATTCTAATGACATATGACAGACTTTCCCTCTTTCCCCCTCCTCTTGGCCCCACTCAAGAAGTCTTGATTAATTCTTACTGCTATGAAGGGAAGAAAAAGGGGGAGATATTTGCGCATGGGTGCAAGCTTTGACAGCTGTACTACAAGGACCACTTCATCTTTAGGGAAGACAGAGAGTTTAGTCCAGTTTCCCTAAGCCCTCTTCACAGCCATTGCAAACACAGGGAAGAAGTTCACCTTTCATTATTTTAAAAAATGATAACTTTAATCCCTTTGGCAGTGTTCTTATAAATGGATGTGGGACCTAAACTTTAAAAATAATCATCTTATATATTAAGGTACTATAGCAGAACAGGAAAATAAACCCCATATTTAGCTGGTCCCTCCAGCCTCTATTCCACTAAACAGCCAGGGAGGGATCTGTGTTCTGTCATGATTGCTGAGCCTGCAGTATTTAAATGGGACATGGGCCCTTTGAAAATCTAGCTTTGGGCTTGTGCAAGGAGATTCTGAAAATCTGGATCATTCTTAATCTAAGCAATGTGCTTATGCCCCTGACTGGAACAAGCAAGGTTGTTCCCATCACATTCAGTCTTGCTTTACAGTGAAGTCACTGTTTCCTGGATCAAAGAGATGCCTCTCAAATGACCAGAGTTCCTGAATTAGAGTTTTGGCTCATGTACCAATACCTGGAGTTAAAGGTCCAGAATTTTCACTGTGTTTTAGAAAAAAAGGTATAGTTACCAAGCAATCAACTTTGCCTTTCTTTCCCTACTCTCCACTCCACTCCTTTTTGCTAGATCCTCATAGGTGCATACCCTGCACAAGTGGTGCATTGGTATTTCAAACTAACGCCTGCTTTGCTGGTGACATCTCCAAACTCTGTTGCATATATACAGTATGCTTTGAGTGGTAAGGTAAGATCTTTTTCCTATAAAACCATGTTAAAACTTTGCTTCTGAGCCATGTCTTTGTTTTGTTTTCTTTATGTTGTTTACAGACTTTTGCATTTACTGTAACCACTACAAGACTGTGAGGGTAAACACATCTACAGTATATTTTTGAAAAATCTTTCTCCATTTAAGGAGAATGTCTGTTTATATACATTTCTTTCCTATGAAAAGTTTTAAAAATGTTTTAACTTATACTAATCCAGGCAAGGTGATGTTCTTCCATAGAAAAAAAGGCACACACTAAAAGAGTTCTTGGAGCACCACAATATTTACTTAACACAGGCCTTAACGCAGACATGCAGTAATTCCCATTATGTGTCTAAAGAAGATTGGAAGAGCATGGTGTTTGTGCAGTTGGGTATAATCAGTGCTATGGGGTTCTTCCTCTCCAAACTCTGTTTCAAAGGAGCTGAACAAAGAGGTGCAAAGAGGAAACAAAGAATACACTTCTTATGATGCATTGGCTACTAAGTACAGATAGACTTGATTTAGAGAGCTCATCATTTCCTGCTGATATAGGTTGACTTTTGTGGTCTCTTGTGCAACAGGGACGAACAGAAAGTCATGGATTGCATGGACTGCTCCGTAGTTTGAACATTTGGTGTACTTTCAAACAACGGAGGTACTCTCAAACAAAAGAGCTACTCAAAACAGGTAAATGTTGTGGAATTTGCCTTCAAAATTAGCTAGTCTCTGTATAGATCTTTCAGGATGTGTGACTCTGTGTCATGGGACAAAGGACACAAGAGAAGGGGGGAGTGTATTGATCTGAGCTGTTTGTTTCCGTTCCCCTCCCTCAGATGGGGTACAGTAGAGTCAAAATAGCCTGTACACTTTGCAGAAAACACTGAGTGTCTGCATACATGGGGATGTGATAAGCATTTCTAAAAAGGAATAAAAATAGTCCAGACATGGTAGTGTGTAAGAGAAATACAAAGTGAAAGAAGAAGAAAAGTCATTCCCATACCTCAGGGAGGAAGTGAAAATGCCAGGCCTAATCTTACTTCTAGACAATTCTGCTGATCCTCAGTGCCAGGGCACACTTATAAAAATCTAACAGCTTTTGAAGGATATTTTAAATTACAGACACCAACTTGTCTTGACTCATGATTTTTGTTATTTTACTGTGTTTTATCTTTGAAATCCTGGTTTGTTTCTCTCCGTGCAACTGCAGGTCTTTCATAAAGGAAGATATTTGAGTTACCACTATGCGATTATGAAAACAAGGCATGAAGAGGGGAGGATCACCTGTGACAGAGCCAACTATGACAGTTTTGCTTTTTTTTTTTAACTTTGGGGCAGCAATGGGATTTTCATGGTGAGTTTTGGTTAGAAAAGTTACTTTGGATAAAGCATTTTTTTAATTCAGTGAATAAATTTATTTACAAAGAAAAAAAAGGAGAATTATTTAAGGGGAGAATGGAGCGTGAGAAACTAGTCCATCTGGTTTCACCTCTTGTTTAGAGTAAAATCTACCTTGTGTTTGGTTATAACTATCACAGCATCCAGCCTTGATTTGAAGCAATCAGGAGATGGATAATCCACCATTTCCTTGGTAGTTTGTTCCAACAGTTAATCATTCTCACTGTGGCTTATTTCCAATTGGAATTTGTCTGGCTTTTAGCCATTGGTTCTTGTTATTCCTTTCTGTATTAGATTAAAGAGGCCTTTACTACCTTGTATTTTCTTCCTGTGAAGGCACTTATGTACTGTAATCAAACCACCTCTCAATTTTCTTTTTGATAAGCTAAATGGATGGAGCTCTGTAAGTCTTCCACTGAAAAACAGCTCCTTCAGGCCTCAAATAAGTTTTGTGGCTTTTTATCTCACCCTCTCCAATTCTTCAATATGGTTTTTAGAAAGTGAGCACAAGCTGTGTGCAATATCTCTGTCTTGTCCTCTAGAGACCTGGTCCCAGTTGCCCTCATGTCTCTTCTATTTATTCACCCAACAATTAGATTAACTTTTTTCCATGAAATCAAAACGGAAGCCCATTGAGTTGTGTGCTCACCATGCCATCTGTACCCCTTTTAGAATAACTCCTGAAGAAAAACAGTGTCCCACATTTCTGTTTTGCTACCTACCTCATTTTGAATTCTCTGTATTGCACACTGGACCCAGAATTCCAATGGATTCAGGGCACTCATTCAACAGGCCAGCCAGCCTCCCCCTCACTTCCAGTTTTAACAGACATTTTGCTATCCCCAGATTTTAACCACAGAAATATTTCCACAAGTGCACCACTCTTCAAAGCACTGCAAGGACTGGGCACTTGGCTGTTTCCTCACTCATGCTCTGATGTACTTTGATTAACATGTTTGGCCAAAACTCCAATGCTACATTAGGCATTTTCAGAGTAGAATGTTAGATTCCGTACAAAAACTAACATGAAGCTAAATATTTCTTCCTTTTGTTAAGTTTGTGGGACCAGTAAATTTCGCTAGCTATACTTTTTCCAATAGTGACACAACACTAGATGTCTTTCAGTTTCCCAAAATCTTTCAATGTTCTGTATCAGGTCTCTTTGGATTCTTACATATGATCAAGTCCATGAACTTAGAAACTTCTTTATTTTGCATCCTTCTGAATTACTAATGTAGGTCTTCCTAATGCATTATTGATTACAACAATGATGATTGATTACAACGTTATCTTGATATTTATACAAACAGCATCAATATTCATTATTAAAATTCAAAATTGTGTCATTAGAAACTAATGATAACACCCCTTCTCTGCTAGCACTTCTTTCTGGTGGACTTTTAAGGATTCCTTCTCACTGGTTTTCATTTGTTCATCATTTTATTCAAGCCTTAGTTCCCAGCATCCTTATTTTCTATACTAAAGTCCATTTTCTACTAATATTTTACATTGGGGTTTTCATGTTTTTCCTCTTAGTGCCGTGTTGTAATGGGTGCATTCAGCCAGCCATTAAAATAAAATAGGTTTTTCCTTTACTGATGGTCATGGAACCTCGGAGATTTTTTGCCTTCTGATAAAACCTGTTCTTGAAATTTCATTCATACTTTTCTACCTATAGTCCAAATCCCCTTTTTACCTTGTAATGTCAATTTAGCTCTAGAAGAGACGTCACACATCGCAATGCAATGCGCTAACCTCTCAGTACCATATTAAAATGCAAGTTCATTACTACTAGAATAAATTAGTTTAAAAATATTTTAAGTGTAACTTTAGAGGAGATGGTTTTTACCCTTGCTCTTGACTGTGCACATGTGATGTTGAAGACTTTGCTCAAAACATTTTGTAATCATGGTGGATGTGTTGACCAAATGGATTGGGCCACTCCACTCCTGCCAGGTCTTTTATTCATGCGTCTTTCAGTTAAACACTTCTGTCACTGCAGTGACGGAATCCATCTTTTTTCAAATGGTCTTTGTTGACTTGCCACATGGCCAGTAAGGTCATCTTTTTGTCTGTCCTACAAAGAGGTAGGAAGCTTTCTACAAATTTATGTTTACTAAAACTAATTGTTTGGTTTAAAAGAAAGCATACTCATTCACAGTTGATGGGTGGTGACTCTTGTAGTTTTGCCCACTGCAATTCCCTCTCAGACAGGTAAACATGCTTCTTTGTCTGAATATTTGAAAATTAAAATTCAGATTTGCAAAGCCTTTACTCATTTTATCCTCCAAAGCTCCATTCCAGAAATTGTCATAGCAGTACCAGTGCAAGTCAGTTGGATTTAGCTGTATTGGTAATTACGTCACATTGGGGATAGCTTTCATACCTTTATATTTACTGTCCTGAAAGATTTGTGGACTTTTGTTGACTGAGAACCCACTCCATGTCTAACTGCCTCTTTTATACCTGAAGCCTTCCACTTGTGTTTGTATCTACTGAAAAATTAGGATACTTCTTTTCTTCTGATGCAAGAAGTTGGGGTTTTTTTAACAAAAGTCTTCTTCGATTTTCAGTGTCCATTGATGAAAAGCATCACCTTTGGATGTAAGGACTTTCAGTCCACCAGGAATGTGTGTTTTCAGAAGGAAACTCAGGGTGAGAATGCCAACCAACGTGGTGTTTGCTGGAGCAGACATATAAACTGTCAAATCTGTCATTTGTGTGATGGTGGTACTGGCTCAGACTGAAATCTCAAAGGGCAAGTGTTGGGAAGAAGTATTTGTTCTTTTGTTTCCGAAGGGAGTTGATAACATATTCCACAACTGTCTTTGCACTGCCAAATAAACCTGAGAAATCACCGTATCATAGATAATCACTTAAATAGAAATAATTACAGCCCATGCAATTATGTATGTCACACAGGCTTATATTTGGCCTAGCTAGTGCAAAAACTCTATGCTCAGAAATGTGAACCATATGGAGCATGATACTTTTGTCTCTACGAAAATTAGTTCTGACGTCTAACATGGGTTTGTTTTCTAAATCTAACCAGCCTGAACATCCCAGCTTAAATTTTGCATGTGATTTGGTTTATAGAAACCCAGTAATATAATTAGAAATGGGCTCAAATCAAAATGATAGAATTTAATATTGCAATACCACAAACTTGGTGGAAGTTTGGTTCTGGGTTTGAACTTTTCAACCTTGGACCCAACTCTCACTAAACTGTAGTACATCTGACTTCATTTTATGGGTACAAATTTGCCCTTGTACAACTTGCACTCTCATTCTGTCACATACTTAATTTACAGTGGAAATCTGATCACAGTCACCTCTAATTATCTGATTTGCAGCACTACTTATTGCACACAACTTATTTGCAGCACAGCTTATTACCAAAGGGCAAAAATAGTCTGTAAACCTTACAGGCACAAAATGCATATAGCAACAATCAGAAATATGGTAATATTTGGGCTTTACAAAACTTTCAGACTAATCTGGAGTTTCACACAGCTTGTTTAATGTTGAAACCTTTTTTTTTTTCCCCTCCTTAATTTAAAACAACATTTTCTTCAAGGCAGACTTAAATGAAATGCATATTTTTCTCACTGTGGGAAATGCTGAATTAGACAGCAAGCTTGGAACTGTCTCCAGAAAATGGACAGGCACAGGTAGTTGGCTTTTGGGCAGGAAGATGGTTCCAATGTTTGTTGTGGTTTGATCTCATTCTTCTCAACATTGCAGAGTTTCTGGCTTTGTTCAATTATTTTTTCAGTGTCTTGCTTTCAGTGCAACATTTGACAACTGTGTGTGTCAGGTGCAAATGGAGACAGAGTAAGTTAGAGGAAGTTTAACTGTTTTGTTCATATTGAGAAGGTCTCTGGTCATCCCTCCACCTCTCTCCCCCTCTCTCTTTCCCACATTTGAATTTCTCTGTGCTCAGCCTTTTCTTTATTGTTGCTTTGTATTGTGACTGGATTTTTCCCCCCTTCTCTTCAGTTTCACTTAACTGGAACATTAAGTAATCCTGAAGTTCTGCTATGAATTCTGAGACACTCCAAGTTTTAAGTTAATTCAAGAATGAAACAAAAAAGTTTGCTTCGTCTCAGCCAGGGGATGCGATTTTTTTTATTAGTTTTTCAGGAGTATATAGTACCAGCTCTCCAATTTGAAGATATCGTATTTGCCTACCTTTTAACTTGTAACTTCCCACTAAAAGCACTAAACAAACACATGCTAAACTTCTGCAAGTTCAGTGGTCTTTTGTTAAAGTTTGATTTTAAAATTAGAAGAAATGAAAAGCCTAAATCTGTCAAATATGGCAATATAGAAAAGATCAGGTTTAGTACCAGTTTAGACAACTTTTGAGATCCTGAAGAAATGAAAAAAATATAAATCCCACAGAGGACCAAAAAAGGACAGGGATTCTTTCTTTTTTTTTTTTTTTTTACCAGTGTGGTGTGTGCATGTGTGTTCTTGTGATAAAGCTGTGAAGTTTTTGGCTGCCCTTTTCTGGCTTCTGTTGTTTTCTAGGGGCTCAGTGGGATAGATAGTTTGTGCTGTGACAGGACATGCCAACAAATTGCATCACTTCTGCCTCGGTGGCCGAGGACAATGACATGCCATATGCCCATGGCAAGAAATGAATGGGGCTCATTTACACTGGCACTGGGTGCCTTCAGCCCTGTCAGTCTTCAGAGGCTATCCATGGCAAATTGGAAAGTAGCACTGGAGTAGCAGCAGCATGAAGAGATGCAGCCTGAAAAGCTTCCAGCATTCATAACTTTATGAACAACATGCAGCCTTGAAAGGCAAAAAATATCCATGTGACACCCTGGATGCGCTTATCCTATCCCTTTGCAATTTAACCTTTTGTTTTCAGAAAGAAATAGAATCACCAGTCCTTTCCTCCTGTGTGTTTTTCACATGCCACTAAAAAATAGAAAATTAAAAAAAAAATCTTTGAGTAAATTCCAGCTGCAAGAAGAAAACAAAAACACAGTGGGTGTCATGCTTCACGCATTCAAAACAGTTTCTCTGCTCAAACAGACTGCCGCAAAGATTTGCCCCAAAGTTGACCCCGTTGCCTCCCGTTTGCACTCCAGCAACAACAAAACTCATATTTGGCCTCTGACCTTCTTGGCAGCACATCATTTGTTTCCATGTGTTGAAGCAAAGGATGATGGGCGATGATTAAAGAGCAATGGGTCTGTTGGCCTGAGACACTAATGAGGATGAAATGAGAAGGTCAGCGATCATCCTCACATGGCAAACTAGGACATGGAGCTAATCTGTTGTTAATTGTTCTTTACATTTGTTTTAAGGACAGTGGCAGGGATAGGTGGCAGTCATATGTCTCCCTTCTTTATAATCTCTGTAATTAGCATGAGAAATAGAGCTAGTCTTGTCTGGAGAAGCCTGAAATGTGCTTTGCAAGTGGGTTATTTTATTTTATTTTATTTTATTTTATTTTATTTTATTTTATTTTATTTTATTTTATTATTTTTTCATTTGCAACTTGTACAAATCCAGGGTTGGCCAGAAGTGACTGACTGGCAAGTGTGGAGACAGAAATTTGTCCTTGATGTCCCTTTCATACATCTGACAGTCTGTAAGATATGCAGTGTACAGTTCCTTCTCCTGTTCTTCCCACTGGTAGATTTCTGCTTAAATTTGCTGGGGATGCTGGTAGGCTGCTTGGATTTTTGTACATCTTCTCTTCTTCACCTCTGTCCTGAGCTAGCTGGCCCTAGTACTAGCATGAGCTAGTACTGTTTATCTCAAAGGTATCTAGGTCTGAAGCAGGAGCATCTGGTCTTCCTGCACAAATTGTCCTGTAACTTGTCTGCCCCATTGGCCTCAGGTGACATTAAACTGAGAAAGCAGAGGAGAATACCCTGCTCCCTGAACCCACCACCAATAATGCACAAGCCTCTCTTGTAAAATCTCAGCAGCCACAAGTTAGCAGGGATTACCTAATTAAATAAGGTATTGCTGATTTCAAAAAAACTACATCTTCAAGCTGCTAGTATTTTTCACAAAACTGGCAGTATAAGATGTTGGATACAAACATTTTTCCATTACAAATCCATTTGATACTTTCCACTAAAAAAGGGAAGCTAGTGGTTCCTGTCTCCTGTTTTTCTGCTTCTTTCAGAGGAAGAGAAGGCTTAAAGTGCGTGTTTTACATTTCTTGATGCTCAGTACACAATTCCTCCTTCACTTCATCAGCTGCTAACTGCTCCTGATACACAACAGCCCTGTGTGCTATAACTTGTTTTGTCAGCTCTGCTGAGAGAACGTGCATTCCCACTTTCATGGTGGTGTCGTTTCAGTAGAATTCCTAATCTTTATTTTTTAGCCATAAACTCCCCTTGCACGACTAATGGTTGTGTTCAGCCTCTCAAAGGGAAACAAATCTGCTAGCCAAATGGCAATCAGCTGGTGAGCTAAAGCCTGAGAGCTTTAAAGTATTTGTCTAGTGAAGAGTTTACTGCAGTGCTAATCATAACACACTCATTAATTACTCATTTGGATTAAGCAGAAGGGTCAGAGGAGCCATCTTGACAATCCATGCCTATCAGTGCCCTTTTCCTGCCAATTAGGACAGAGAGAATTTCAATGGCTGCAGCCTCTGCTTTTACACCTCCAGCACAACCTGCCTTTGCCCTCTATCCTGAATTGCACGTTAGCCACGACTGACAGCCAGCACAGTGGCTTCAGTCTCAATACAGCCCCTTGTCAGGTATGAGCAAAAAATGGATTACAAGCTAGAAAAGAATCTGGGCTAGGAACCAGAGAAATGCTCATCTCCACCTCCTTCCCTGGGGCTTCTGAAAGGGAGTCTTGAAGTGGATCTGTTTTTTGGTCAGCCTTTGGTACAATGAGAATGGCCATTGTAATGATGTGATTTGTGGTCGTCAAGGCTAAACAAAAGCAGAATCCCAGACGAAAGGAGATGAACAGCTGTTCTGCTGCTATAGTACACATGGGAGAGGAAGAGTAAGAATGCTGGCGGGGTTAAATGAGGGATTTTTTGTCAGCCGTTTAGGTGTGTGAGTTGCAAAGTGAAGAGCATACCTATCCTTGCCCTTTCCAGATCAAAAAGTCCATGATTATAGGTGATGACACATTTCAGTCTTGGAGGTTATCACAAAAGTTTCCATTCAGGCACCTCTTATAGCCCTGTATCAGGGAGTTCAGTTCACAGCTCTGTCTGGCATTTCCAGAGTCACTGTACTGTTTGTAGCAAAATTATCCCAGATTAGTGCCAGTGCAACTGTTCTTTTTTTCACACAAATTCTTCTTTATGATCAAAATTTTAAGATCTGCTCATAGACTGGATGAGCCACATTATTAGGAGAAAATAACTGCAATTTTTAGGATTCCTGATCAACGCCTTTTGCACTTCTGCAATATATACTATGTTCTTCAGCAAAATCTGGTTTCTCTTTGAAATAATATGTTGTCAAGTGATCACAATACTTTATTTAAAAATGTACACAAGATTGATTAATCTCCTCTGCTTGCTGTCATGCTTTTCCCTCATATTTTCCAAACCTTCAGGGATTTTAGTTGTTTAAAAGCCCACCTCATTCTTTTTTGTTGTGCTTCCACAACTCAGTCACCTGAAATATACAAACAAATTAATCCTAGGGTTAAACACCAGGACACTGGCCTGAAGGCATTTCTTGTAAGGAATTCCTTGGCTTAAGAGTTTTTACCCCTTGGTTTCTTCTCCTTGACTCACCAAAGGCTAAGTGTTTTAAAATAAATGTTTCCCTCAGAAGTGAAGAAGTAACTGTGTGACAAAACCACAGCATAAATACAGAAGTGAGTGAAATTCCTTTGGGTAGGACTCCAAGACTGTTGGATTAACTTAATTTCCATTAAGGACTGGTGAAGTTTTGGAAAGCACATATATGCCTGACTGAGTAACTGTTTTACTACTTTTGTCTAAAACTTTGATTCTGAGTTTCAAAGACCTCCTTCTTCGACACAAAAAAAGCCCACAGTTAAAAAGCTGCAAAGCCAGGTCACCATGTTTTAAAAACAAACATACTACCAGAAAGTACTTGCAGTATTAATTGGGCATTTGTTAAATACACACATACAGCTCCTTGAGGTGTTTGCAGCAAACTGTGTCAGTGCCTCTTCCTTAGATGAAAAGAGTGTCAAAATACTTACAGGACTCAGCTAAAATTTGAATGATTGTGATTAAACCACACAGAAAGATTTTGAAAAGCCACCGATTCAAGAACTCCAACTCGTAAATAAATATCTTTTTCAAAATAATAAAAGCCTATGACTTTTCCAAATAAAGAGAGGTAGATTTTTCTAGTTAATTACTATCCCAGAACCCTTTGCTCATATCTACATCCACCACACTTGCTGTGTCCATTCAAAGCAGTGCTTCCACTTGAACATGTACAACATCTACAAGTTGCACAGAGAAAGTGTCAAAGACTTTGTAGTAACTTTTGATAAAGGTTAGCTCATAAGAATATTTCCTTCTTCATGAACCCTTCCACTGGTTAATCAACAGAATAACATATTTAAAATGAAGCTGTGCCTGTTCCGTGCCATATGTCTCAGAGGAAATTATGGTTTAACTTCTCTGACCAGAAGCAGAGACATGTATGGAGCACATTAAGTAAGTAATTTGCTTGCTTTTTTAGACATAACTCTATCCTTAAAAATCACACTGCAAGATATTGCTTTTGCACCTCTGTCTGACAAAAGCAGAGTCACGAACCATAACACCTTTTTAGCAGGAAATTGAAAGAGGAACATCCTTTGCATGTCTCTGGAGTTTAGCCTAATACTGTTTCCTTAAATTCAGAAGGTGGTTGCTAAATATTGCTACAAATCAGCCTAACATTTTTGGCAAGACATTAACAATTAGTCCACTTAGAAAAAGCTGAAATTCACAAGAACCGGGAATTTTACTGACTGCATGCCCTGATAGGCTTGGTATGCTGGTAAAGGTAACTTTATCAAGTATGAAGTCAAATTAAGTTGTGATCTCCCCTGGATCGTCAAGAAAATTCCTTTGACATATGGGGATATATTTTTGTTTGCTGTGGTTTGTGACATGGATGGATTTTTATTGCTAGAAAGGAGTAGTGACTTGTGCATCCAAAGTAGGGTGAAATAGGAATTCTAGGTTCCAGATTCTCAGACACTGCCAACTCAGGAAACATGTGGACTGACAAGGTACTCAGAGAGCTCCTCACCTCCCTGGAGCTCAAGTGTGGGTCCAGGCAATGACAACCTGAGCAACTTGGTACCTGGCTCACACCTTGAGATCATCCAGTCACTTGACAGTGCACAAAAGTGGTCCCAGATGTGCAGCCCTTTCCTAGAACAAAACACTTGACTGTGACTTTCCTGTCACAGGAAGGATATTCCTTTTTACTTCACCACAAAGTATTTAACCTTGAAAAGTTGAAATACGTGAATTTAAAGTTTCTCAGGCTTTGATGGGACTCAAATTTGTCTCTTATGTGGAATAGGTAGGCCAATTCCAGGTAAGAAGGTCTGACAACAACCACATGAGATAGGTCATATGTCAGAGTATTTGACAGAGACGATACTTTAATGAAAGCATAGAAGGAGAAATGCATAAGTAAGGAAATACTAAAGTATTCCCCTGTCTGCTGCTCACCCAACAATTAGTAAACAGTTGTGGTTTTAAATAGAACAATGTAAAGACTATTGTATTTAATTTGAAGTTTTTTAAAGGATCAGTTATGTGTTCATCCATCACTACCACACTTTAAAAGAATGAGCCTGCTCTATGCAAGCAACAGATGTAGACAACTACCTTTAATTAAAGGTTTTGGCCTGGAGACCACAGGAGAGCAAAAAGGACTTCCACACAACTTAGGTCTCTGTTTGTTAGGAAGGACTATTTAAGACACACGTTCTTCTGCAGCATTCTATATAGGCTGGTTCCAGGCAGCTCTGTCCTCAATGTATGGATTTTTTAATAATTTGTCTGAGACATTTATTCAGATACATACTCATACAATACATTTATTCTGATGTATTACATAGGTAACCTAAGCATCCAGAAACCTATTGATAATAGTGAAAATAAATATCACTTGAATCATTCCAAAGATAATAATTATTTGCCAGAACTAAATAAGTAATTAAGAATAACAGATTCACCTACTCAATAAAATTTAGTGAACTAAAATTACCTCACCAGTATCATTGTCACACGTGTAATTGGTGTTTTGGATTCCCTCTTGGTTGTCTTTGTGTGAAGCAGCTGCTTAGAGACATGATGCCATGACTTGAATCATGAGGTAAAACAGAAGGGCTGAGTCAGTCTCCCACACCAGTACTGCCAGTGTTCAATGAACACAGGTTTTCACAGGTCTTGAGTTACGGGCTATGAAGAAATTCATCCGAGGAAGAACACGCACAGCACCAACAGCCCTACTCTTCAGTATTCTTTAGTCTCTGCACACTGGCTCACAACTCTCTACCAGTCCAACTGGTGTGACATCCCAGTCTGAGCTCCCCACTTTTGGCACTGCCATGCTCTGACTCCTTGGTTGCCTGTGAGAACCTCATTTTGTGAGAGCAGATTCTAGACTTATTGCCACAGACCAAACTTGTGCCAACAGCAGCTGTTAAATTTGACCCATTATAACTAGATTGACCTCACGTGAATACCTCATTCAAGTAACTCAAGAAAAGCTATTCAACACTTTAAAGGCCAGAGGTTTAATCCCCTTAAGTTGCTCTGGATAAATGTACACAGCCAAAAAAGTTTACATACCTGACCTAGAACAGATGGTGTGTTACATTATACAGACTTTCTTGACACTTCATATTTTTTACATTGATGTGCACGTGCATTTTTACTTTTTTAGATGCTAGATGCCAACAAAGTGCCGTACATACTACTGTGTGTCTGAGGGAGGAAGAGACAAGGGTCTGTTTTAACTTCTTTGTCTAAACATTAAGCTTCTATTGAGGCCATTTAGCAAGTCCTTTCAGCTTAATAAGACTGCTGACTTTCATTGTCAATAACTCAATAACAGGCAGGAGTGCACAGCTAAATATATATCATCTGTTCTTACAGACAGACAGGGCAGAGGCTTCAACGCATTTTCAAGTGCTTATCTTTAGAGTACTTAACCACACAATTCCAAAACCATCACTGAAGTCTCTCCAGGAGACTTCATATCCTCTGAAGGCTTCAGAAATTCTTTGAATCAATCCTTAAAAGCTGAAATGAGTTACTTTAAAAGTGTGGTTAAAAATTGCATATTCTGTGCCTTTAGAAGATGTAGAGGTGCAAGACTGGTCATCATGTAGTTTTGTGGAATGCCTTTTAAAGGCAGTTAGTGCAGAGTGCTTTTATTTTCCCATGGCAGGTGTCCCATGCGTCCAGGTGCTGAGAGATATACAGTGAGGAGCATGGGTGAACTCTAGAATAAGCTAATATCTGGACTTCCTGCAAAAATAACATTAATGACAGGCTTAAATTAGGAAACAAAAATGTAAAATTAATTTCATTCTCTCAAACTCTATGTCTCTAACTTAGTGTTCAGACACAAGGAGTATGACCTCTGCCTCTCGTCCCCTTTCTTTGCTGCGCGTTGGGTGACTGGCTGTACACTGCTCCCTTATTTTGCCCGGCTTTCTTTGCAGAGAGGTGGTGAAAGCAGCACATCATCCTTCCATCCCTGCACAGAGTCTGGTGGGCCATTAATCAGGTCAGCCAATCAGCGTGCAGGGATTAGCATAATGTACAGACACACTTAATCAGGTCTACTATACAGTTAATCATGTGTATGCTAATAGTTATGGAGGATTAAACAATTAGGACACTGGCTTTCTGTTCTGATTGGCTGTGCTTCCTACCTGTTAACTTTCCCTCTCTTATTTTGTTTGGGGCTTTTTTTCACCTGTTTATTCCTCCCACCCAAAGCTGTGACTGCCAAAAGTGTTTCTGTAAGGCTGCCTGGATAATAAAAGATACATTCAAATAATGGGGGAGGGAGGGGACAGATTCAAATGTTGGATTCACAAACTGATTTCAGACTGATAAAAGAATTATTTTTGTGGAAAAAGGTGTATGTGACTTTGCTTCCTCAGAAAGTGTTCTGGATCTCAAGAGCTGTTAGAGTTTAATCATCAACCTATGTTAATTTCCAAGACAGATTTTGAATTTGTGAACTAGCTTTTAAAAACAAAGGATCTGAGTGTATTCACTTTTGGTAATCAAAAGCAGAAGACAGCAATAAGATTATTTGGCTTTTCACAGGAAGTTGGGAGAGAGAGAGAACAAGTAGCAGTCAAAAGTAATCCCTCAAGCCACTCCATAATTGAGTGTTTGCATATAGTCAGGGCTATCTATGCAAGGGCTGAAGGATTCAGTGAGAAGGAAGGGTGGAGTGGTAAGGAAAAGGGGTGGGGGGAGAGGCTGAGTGAGAGGCAGAGAAAAAATGAGCCTGCCAGTGGTTAATTGAGCATATAGATTCCTAATGTGTCAGGCACTACCCTCTCAGATGAAGGATGACACTTTTTAGGACGCATCTTCCTTTGTTACCATTTTAAGACTAATGAAGCCTGCAATTCATAAACCTGATGCTGGGCACTTATCTGCTGCCAGGGCAATCAGTACAGCAAAAGCCTACAACTTTGTGTGTTCAGGTTTTAAATATATGCTTTTTGGGTATATAGCATGGAAAATACAAGCACGTATTACTGAGATACCTGTCATGTAGCTAGATTTTAAAACCAGACATTTAATTGTTTCAGAGAACAGTTTTGTATTTTTTCTGGGTTTTTTTCTTTTCTTTTTTTAGTGAACCAGGCCTGTTTACTTTTATAGTCTCTACACAGCAAGGCTCCATTATACAAAAGTTGTAGTTTTTTTCCCCTGCCTTCAGGTCACTTGTTAATGAGCTGAGCACTGGTAGAGGATGGAAGCGATTACAACGGGATACGGGCAAAGAGATTTCCTTTATGTTTCCACAGAATTATGAAAGTGAGCATGAGAAAGAAGTGATGTTTGTCACCAGTCCACAGAGACACTTCCCTTTGGAGGTTGATGAGAGCACCTTACTACAAGTTGGACAGAATTCGGGTGCCAGAGAAGCGCTGGGACCCACCTCAGCCCCTCCTTGGGTAGTCTCTGACCTCCTTAACCTCTGCAGGGCTTCCTTTATGAGCATTCCCAGCCAGATGGTCGAGTCATCAAACCTTTATGAGCACAAAGTCCTTTTACCACTTCACAGTTTCTTCCAGCCTAAAAGCAGGGAGAGTAGACATGTGAGGAAAAGAAGCTAAAAGGTGTTAAAGATAAAAACAAGACATAGGGGTGGCTTCTTTCTGGATTAGTAACTTAGTGTGATGTCTGTGGTTTCGGTGCTGTCTGCCTGTGTTGATGCTATCTATATGAGTGTGTTTAGGTCTTCCAGTACAAAATGCTTTCTTACACTACTACACAAGCATTTAGATTTTTTTTTTTTTAACCCCTTCTGTTTCTAATGATTTGGAACATTTTTAATCCATTCATTTTCAGTGGGTTAAAACTGCAAAAGATCACTGCTCTGTTTTTGGAGGGATGATCTCTAACGGCAAAGAGTGTTATCTATCTTCACTGGCAATAGGTGACTTAAATTACGTGAGGCCTGAGCCCAGCAAAATGATCTTGTTAACTTTATGATAACTACACTCTGGTTTCCACCTGCATCCCAGGGTAAAAACCTCACTCACAAGGAAGTCAATTTCCAGCCACTCCTCCAGGAGGAAAGTTAACTCAGTCACCGATTCCTAGATTTAAGGGTTACACTTTTCCAACTAGAGAATACACACACACGCACACAGAGAACAGCAAAACGCATAAAACTGCGACATTGCCGAGACGTGCTATAACCAGCCTTTGCTGTACAGCGCTAATTTTAGAATCATTTAAATCAATTCTTATCACTAGCAGGTAAAGTCAAAAATAGAAGACCCATTAATCTGGGTGAGGTCAGACTCCTTTGCAGGTTCAGGTTGACTGGTTTGCAACAAAAACACTGAGATCTGCTGGTTTTTAATGAGCTTTTCTCTGAAGAGGCAAGCTTGTATTTTCATTGGGGATTGCTTTTGAGGGTGTGTTTCACATGTCCTTCTCAGACATTCCCTCTAGATCTTGCTGGTTTCCCACATTAAAAATCATCAGGTAAGTTGATGGTTGTTCACCAAGGTACGGTATGACACCTTACACAAAACCTGTGTTACTGAGAGAAGGGCAACAATCCCTGGATGGTGCTCATATTCTGTTCAGTTGATTTCCCTTGAACAAGATGCAGCATAATAAATAATGCTAGCAAAGTGCCTACCCCCTACTCGTGAAAGGGATTTTGACTCAAGGCCCAGTGAAAGTAGCATGTACTGTGGAAATTTACTTTGCCTCTTTTCTGCAGGAATAGTAGATGTTTAGGTGATACTGAATGTTCTTTAAAAACAAAAAAACTTCACCATAACCACCAATGAGATGTACCTTGTAGAAGTGTTGTTTCCGAAACTAATACTGGCTGTACAGTTTTGGTACAACTTCTGTTATTCCTCTTTTTTAGATTTGAGAATGTGTAGATGTTGTGTGCTTAAATACGTTTTATTTTCTGTTGGATTAGTAAGAAATAAAGGGTTTGTTTTTAGGTCTTCCTGTGATATCACCAGTAAATAAAGCTGCCCTAGGAAAACTCAGTGTTACATTGTCAAGTTTTGTCTCCTCACCTTCTTGCAGATTGCTTTATGGGGTTTCTATGAGCATAAGTTTTGAATATGAAACTTGATTAATTCATAGCAAATACATATTTGCAACAAGGTTGCCAAGAAGAAGCACAAATCTTGCAGAAATATTATTAATCTTTAAAATGTAACCATCTCATTAGAGAGTGTATTTTGCAGTGCTCACCATACTCTAGGCTGTGGCCTTGAAGAAGATGTTAAGAAAATAAAACATGATATAATTTGTGTAAATGGCTTAAAAATTACAAATTTTGTGTTGAAAGAGTATTTTTCATATAGCTTTATTACAGTCATCTGGATTAAGTTAATGTGTTTGAAAGTTGTATAAATATTTGTAGAATATGTACATGTCCATGCTTACACTTTAGATAGTTGGCATTGTATACCTACTTTTATCTTTTCCTGAGAAATCATCCTCACTTGTCTCCCACCCCCACAACGCCTTTCTTTCCTTTTTTTTTTTTTTTTTAAGAAGAAAGTAACTCTCCAGACACACATAATGCAATTTTTTCAAAAACATTAAGCATGGTCCTGATAGAACCTAAGAAATTCAGAGTGAAGTCTAAAACTCTGTCCTTAACTCACCCCGCTGTGCTTAGGTATTATAGCACATATGGTATGAACCCCCCACTGCTCTGAGGCCCTCTGATTAAGTGCTGCAATACTGTACCTAGACACAATGTGGTGACTTAAGGAGAGAATTTCAGCTTTAACCTGAATGTCCTGGTTCATGTGAGACTGTTAATGTTATTAGAACATAAAGTGGGTGGTTTAATACCTTATATATGGTGCTTAAAGTCAGCAGCAGCTGCCAGGGACTGGGTTCTGCACTGGCTTTTGCTAGGGGGAGGGGAAATCAGTTGTTTTCCTTGCAGTAAAAATAGAGCATGAGACTGCTTTCTAAATTAAAAGAAAGTTTATTCATTGTGGATGAGCTACAGGAAAGTAGTGCAATCAGCAAAACAGAAACAAACTTGGGAGGATAAAGCTGGATTTTTTGATAGTCTGAGCAGACAGCATTTTTGCTACAGTGAAAAAAGACCGAGCATGTTCTTTGGTCTTTGCACATGTCTTCTCATGTAATGCTGCTTATCTGCTAACATCTTTTGAGATATCCTTTTTTTTTGCATTTGGCAAAATCCAGACCTCAGACATGTTATGGATACTACATGAGTGCAACAACAGTTTGAACAAAGAAATAGGCTGAAAAAAAAATAGCAAGTAAAGCCATAAGGATGTAGCCACCAAAGTTTTGATAGCACAGTTTTTAAGTATGCAATGTTTACTTGTGCAAACCAAGACCTTCTTTCATGAGCAGGTTAATTTTGCTGACTGTTAGCAAAAGAAGATGCTACTCAGTGCTAGATTATTAATGACCAAATTTCACTAATAGAAGATCTGTAAATACAGTTGCAAGTGTTCTCCACAGCAAGAAAGCAAACAGCAGAACCTACTCCTTACTTGGTAAATAAAGATTCAAAAATGAATGGTTCAAGTAAATAAAAATTCAAATGTGGTTTGATCAGTGTAAGGCTGTCAGAGGCATGCAGCTGTCCAAAGCACTTTTGGCTCCTCATCAGGCAAGCTAAGATACATTTAAGGTGTATCCCAAAAGCATAAGGAAATGTTTGATAGAACTCTTTTTTTCCTTAGTTTGTATATACACATTTCCTACATCTTGGTCAGTAGGCTCTAGAGAATTGGGGCACCCTGGCAGCCAGTTGTGTTGGCTTAAGAGACCAAGGAGCATCAGCTTAAAGCAAGTGGATCTTGACGCATTTCAGCATTTGGTGACCATGTCCTGAAGTACTTGTTTAGAATTTACTGTTTGTCTGTGTGTGTGTGTCCATCCATGATTTTTTCCACTGTGTCACCTCCCCCAAATGTTCACTGATACTTCATTTGCAAACAAAGCCTTTGTTGTTGAGTGTTTGTTTGCTGGCTGGAGTGGGGGGAAATGTAGAAATTCAAGCTATTTCCCTTCCATTCTTTCATTACTTCCACAATAATCTAGGGATAACTTCAAGTTACAGATACTCTTCACACACTCACTCCCTTAGCAAAAAGTTTCACCTTCTACTGCCTTGACTTGCCTCTCCCCATATTTACTTGATGCTCTCATGGGGTGTATGTTTTCCTGCTGAGGTTTTCTGGCAAGTGCAGGAATCTTCACTCACGCTGCTGAAGGGCTCTGAATTTGATTGGGAGTGTAGAAGGTCTTTCTTGTGTGAGAAAGCAATCTTTGTTGCAAAAAACTTGAGGAGCCTAGGTAACTGACAGGAGAAAGAAAAAAGGGTATTTATGTCCTTCTTATTAAAAAGGTGGTTAAATGAATATTTCTAATGATATTAGAGTTTTGTGAGTCTCAGAAACATGATAACACTGAGAGTGGCTGAGAGGCCAAATAGGATAAATTTGGTTGACTTTCGCAGCTAATGCTTAGAACTATGATACATAGACACAAAAGAATATGTTCTTCATTTGTCTTTGGGAAATACTTGCAGAAAGCAAGAAGTTAAAGAGGGCTGGGGTGGGGGATGGGGCCTGGAAGGTTTGAGTGACACCTCTCGGGCTGTAATAGGTTTCTGGCTCACCAATTTACTGCTGCATGGCCGGGATCCTTCACACTGAGATAAATTTTGTGTTAGGAAGACGAATGGAAATGAAGATCTGTAAAATTATTAGTTTTGCTGTGAGCCTATCAATCATATGGGCTGAGCTTCTGGCCGAGGCCAGGCGTGACCTCTGGGCGGGAGTGTCGCTGGCAGGGCTGCCGCGGTCTGCTGGCAGCAGCCGTCCCCCGCTGTCGGCATTATCCCTATCCTGGCAGGGCTGAGATGTGGGCCCACATTCCTTGTCACTGGGACTCTTATAATTATGACAAATGACTAAATGTGTTATTTTCAGCAAAGCAACGGCAGTCAAAAGGGGTACTTAGGGTTTGTAAGAGGTGATGGCTGGCGTGGCTTTGAAGGCTTTTCCTTTTCTTGACTCGGCGCAGACTGAATCATACATGGCCACCCCACTGGTAGCTGAGCAGCGTGTGAAACCCATTTCACACGTCTGCACTGCCTTACAGCTGCGATGCCCCCTTTTCATCCCTGACAAAACCAAAGCTGGTGGCTGCCGCCTCTTCAAAACAGGCACACAGTTTGGTGGGGGAAACTTTGCTGGCTTTGTTTTAATCGGGATGAATGGGAAATCCCAAACACTGAATTGTATTTTACTGGAGTCTGGGAGGTGGGGGGCAGACTGAACAAAGAGCAAACAAAGCCTGATAGGAAGTGTAGCCCCAATGGTATTTTTGATGCCAGAGCAAGCGTCTCCATCCATAAAGACAATGGAAATAGGAGTAGTAAATTGTACAAAGGTAAAAACACACACATTTCTGAAAAGTCATCTGAAAAATAAACCCTGAACAGCAGCAACAAGTTTAGTGCCTGAATCTTGTAAATAGTCCACAAACTTCCCCTTGCTTTGCTAAATATCTCAAGACTAAACATTCCAGAGACAACTTAAAACATATATAGGTCAGGGATTTGAAGCTGAGCATGAGAAAAATATTGCTACATTGTATGAAAGTGTGAGCTAATAGCACAAGGTGGAGGAAGGACTGTAAATGCATGGCTTGTAGCATGAAAAGTAAGGATTTAACCAGCTCTTAGACTTAATTCGGTGCTTTTCTTGCTTTAAATTGACACAACAGTATTGCTATTTATATTTACAGATAAGAATCATGTTTCATTTCCTTAGCTAAAATAACATACATACAAATCCTGAAGTAATGATGATTTACAGAATCTGATATTAAAACACTTGACGCTTCTTTAAACATCAGGAAAAGTACTTTCTACTGACTTTTTTTTTTTTTTAAACTTTGCTCAGGACCCCACTGTATTTTGTCCTTTCACAAATAGCATTTGGCAGCAAAAGTATCATAAGTGAACCCGCCCTCTCACAATTTGCTTTGCTGTCGCTAGAGGTTGTGCGATTTGGATTGCATGACTTGGACAATGGTAAGTATTTAGGCACTTTTCAGCTTTCAGCAAAGTGATGAAACCTCTAGTGAAAAAATCAGCCTGGTGAACAGTCCTTGTTTCCTGAAAGATTTCTCCCAGCAACAGAGATCAGACGACATAATGACATGTCACGCAGCGCAGCAAATGCCCAGCAAGACAATCCAGTTCTTGTACATGCCCTGTCTTATCATGCTTTGCATCATCCCTTTTTCATGGCTTCTCCTGGCTCACCTGAAGAAGAGCAGCTGGGCTCTTGGCATGCTCAGTGCCTTGCACAGCAGTGGCATAGGTACAGCTCTAACTCACATTGCACAGATGTTGGATTCCTAATTCTCCAGTCAGTCAGCAGCAGAGGAGCTGCTGAGGACCCATGGCAGAAGTGACAGGAAAAGAGGGCTGTTTATCCTTTTTCCTACCCCCTGCCTTTGCCTCTTTCTATTTGGTTATGTGCCCATTTGCAAAGCTGGCCCCCCCAGGCAGAGGGCTTGGATTACAAACAGCTTGACAGTGACACTAATTTCATATGCCTGCCACCTCATCCTGTGCCTGGAAGGTCACCTGTTACCTCTAGCAGTTATGATGGAATATTTCTCTGTTAGCTTATTTGGCTTATAAGGCACCACTTGGTAATGGGTCCAGTCTGGCTCAACAAAGGTTCAGCCATCCTATTCCACAAGGTAAAATAGAGCCCAGCCAAAAAATGTTACTTTTACTTGTTGGTGCCAGGTTCCAGATAACTTCAGTGAAAATACAGACACAGGTTAATACACTTTGCTAATAAATTCAGTGTTCTGCCAGTGGACTGTACAAGCTGTGTCTGTGTGACAGTAAAAAAAAATCTAGGCCCAAACTCAGGGACCTTTAAAAAAACCCCAAAATTAACAGGCAAATTTCTTTCTGCGTTGATCCCCATGGGAACTGAGGAAGCTGGGGTGGTAGCTCTGTGGCTTTGTGGCCATGTGGTTTTCCAATTTCACATTACTATTGCTAATTTTTATTTACTGGAGTATCTGCTTAACTCTGTTTTTTTTTGATAATGACATTTTGAAGGTGAACACTTGGAAAATTTTTTCGTTCCTTCTTCTTTCCTTAAGAAAGCCCAAAGGCGCAATACACAGAATAAAATAATAATAGGATATATTAATATTTAATAATAGGATATATTAATATTATTACTTCATTTCAGAAGGATTTTTTTTTCCAAAATTCTGCTTAAATTTTGTGTTTGGATCTTCCCATTCCATTTATGTTTTACTTTTTCCTAGACTGTGGTTTTCAGTTCCACATTCATTGTATGCTTTCAGTGTTAGGAGAATCTACCACATTTTCATTTCTAAATTCTGTGAATTCAAGTCCTTTTTTTCATTTTTCACTCCAAAATATAAAAGAGAAGGAAAGAAAGAGCAGCTTTAAAGCAGCTCTTTAACCTCCAGAAAGTCCTGGAAATATGCTCACTGACTGCTCCAAAGCCCAATCTCCAGTTTCAGCATGCCCACACTAAATAGGAAACCTATTAAGTAAATGACAGATAGTTTTGGAGGGTTTTTTCTTTTGCCAGAGTTTACAGCTGTAGCAAACAGTTTGATGCAGCTCTAATTTCTAATTATGACATACTGGGAGTGGAGGAGGTTGTCAGTTTTGCTTGTTCCTCGGTGAGAGACAGAATGATTTCATACTTTGTGCTGCCAACCAATTCATCCTCCTCTATTGTAAAGCTAAGAATAATCATGGCATATTACCTGATAAACAGATGTGATCAACATTTCAGAATTTCTACTAATTTGTCTTCAACATGACCAACCAACAGCCCACAAAAATAAATACCAGTCAAGTTCAGGATATGTATACCCCAATGGTTTTTATTTGGGAGACTGAACTCAGTGAGCTTTATTATAATCTGTTTATGTGATGGCACACTGTTTAGGACAAATATCTCTTTTCCTATGTTCAGCTTCTACCAAAGCAGTTATTACAAAGAAAAGATGGGGCAGGGGTTTGGATGTGTTACATGCTTTAAATGAAAAATGAAATTGCTGAAGTGTTTTCAAGCCACTCCTTAATCTGGAAGAAGTGATCCTAATGTTTGAAAAGGGACGCTGAAGCAACAACAGTGTTGTTTGCTAATGCAAGCAGATGTGAGGATAAACTATTGAAACTAACAAGTGTATTTAATTTCCTTCAAACATGGAGGGCTAAAGGCTGAAACTATATAAAGGGGACTTCTGAAGTGGACCAGCTGCCCAGGCCTTTTAAGCAGTCTGTACCAGCATCTTCCCCCATTTGTCCTGCTGATTATTGCTTGATTGATGAGCTGGTGTGTGCAAAGTGACCACCTGAAAGTCCTGCAGGCTTTAAGAGCTTGGTCAGTGTGTATTTGACCCTTAGAGGCCATGGATCAAATATCAGGGTTATATGCATTTCAATAACTTTGTTTTGATACTTGAAGGGGAAAAAAATTATTCACACTAGGGGGAACGAAGGAGATTAAATATTTATGCTTGAGAGCATCTCTGAAAGGATCTCAAGTGACTGCTGTCACCAGCCTCCTGGTCAACTTTTCTTAGCTTGAGCCCCTTCGTCTTTTCATCTCAGAAGGGTAAAATATATATTATTGTGAAGAAGAATAGCAGAAAAGCTTTTGTAGCAGAGTGTGAAGGGATTTTCCATGAGTGGCCCCTTTTGAGGGAGGAATGGGGGGTTCCTAAGAAATGTTTATTCCACACTGTAACCTGACTCAACAGGACTCCAAGGTGCCCAATAATTACTCAGAACAGGGCAAAAGTTTCATTCTCTGCAACTTCACACACCACAGATTAAATAAAAGAAGTGCATCGGTTCCCCCCATGCCTAGAAGAAGAATTATGGGATGAAACTGGGACATTTTAAAGCAGTTGTTATGTAATTGGCGCTTTTCTCCAAAATAAATCTTTCTCAAAAAGTGTTGTGATATAGAGAACAATACAAAGAAAATAAAAAGTTTCATATATGGGTATCACATTCCTTGTGATATGAATAATATCTCACCTGCAAATTTCAAAACATTGGTAGTTTAATTCATATAACCTGAATTTGCTGAATGATTATCCACATAAATACACTTAGCTTGTATGGTCACAAATTGCATGTATTCAAGAAGATCCCTAAATTTATCGAGATCTATTTTTCAAAATTTAGTGCCTGAAGATGATCTCAAATCCCAGTGAGTGAAAATATATATTTATACAAAAATGCTTTTCAGTAGCAGCATACATCTCACTTTAATTCTGTGGAGGCTTTTCTTCAGAGTGATCATATCTTGCTAGTGAGAGTAAAACAGATTGTTACATAAGGCATCTAATCTATAGTTTCATATGCATTTTAATATGATGTGCATGACTGCAAAACCAGTTCACTCTGTAAGAACTGCCAGTAGGTAGATGTTTAACTCACACACATAGGCAGAATTGAATGAGATAAGAAGCACAAATGTTGCATGCATAACACCCCTCCTGCCCCTCATTCCCCTCCCTCACTCCACCACCACAAAATAAAACCAAACCAGCCCCTCATCAAGCCAGAATTGTTCTTGGAAGAAAGCCTTATGCTGGAAGAAAGCTAATGTCATTGGTTACTTGTGGAAATAAAAGTGACGGTGTGGCTGAATTTCATCCCTGTCAATTTTGACTTCAGCACTGTATCTCCCTGTCTGGGTACACCAGCTGGCTGGGAAGGGTGATCCATCTGTATTCAGCACATCACAGAAGTAACTTCTGTGCCAACAATTAACCTGATACTAATTTAGGGAACTGCTTGCAATTTGAGTTGATGGAAGATTCAAAAGCCCACTTGCATCACAGAGATTATGGATATTTTATTAATTAACCATCCTTCTTGTTTAAAATCAGTCTGGGATATCCTGAATTTGTTTTCCAGGCCTTAAGTCATTTTATGACACTTTTCTGAACTCTTTCAAATTGATCAGCCTACTTTTGAAGTGGATTTAGCAGAATATGCTGGTAATGGCCTGCCAAAATATAAGTAATATCCCTTGCCCACTTGTGATTAAAGCCTATCTTTTTCACCTCTCCTTTCCTCAGTGTTTTACATTGAGGATTTGCATTTACCATGGGACTCATGCAGTGAACAGACAATATCTCTATTATGGCCAACAATTGTCTAATATGATCTCCAGATCTTTTTCAGTATTTTGGTTTTTTCTTCTTCCAGGTTTACTTTTTATTTAAAAACCTGATAGGATTATCTTGCTCCCCAGTGTGCCAAAATTTACTGAGTCGATATTGCTAATTCTTGTGATTCCTTAGCCAATTCTTATAAAACTTTTAGGTAAAATGTGTGCAGAACCTCAAATTTTAAAACATTTGCTTCTAGTTAGAACTTTTAAATACACTTAGAAAAAGGAAAACAAAAAATATTTGCTTATTTTATAGACTATTATATCACTACTTTTTCCCTTTAATAAAACAAAAAAAAGCATACACATTTACAATCCAGGGTTCTACCTTTTCTGCGCTCAGACTGCAAAAACTTCCTATCACTTTCTATAACAGTGCATTCCACTGTTGTATCCTATATAACATCAAAATGCTCTGGTGTTACTACTGTTTCACTTTCCCTCATTCTTTACTGGCACTCTCCTCATTTCTAGTATATTTTTAAATGTTACTTTTTCACCCTTTATTTGATGGGATAATTTTAAATGAAGCAGATTTCCTGCCAGATTACAGTACTGTGCAGCTAGAAAAGCCCAGTGTAGGATAATCAATTTCCAGCAATACTGTTGTTACATATCTATTTTCCCTTTTCTATTCTATTTTACTCATAGCTTCTTTCTGTTTTGGCAATTCTCCTATCTGCAGTACTGCACATTCTTCTAGTTTACAGTTACACTTACATCTATATACACTGTTGGACAGCAATAGATTTTGTGCATAGCTTCCTGCAGACTGTGTTTTTACTATATGCTTTCTTCGGCCTTTAGGAGTTTTTTCCTCAGCTTCTTAATTTGTGATGCTTCAACTGACATTAAATCCTGAACTTGCTTGACACAATGCATCATAAATGTGAAACTCTTTCAGTGACTTTGTTTGGGGTATGATCAATTTGGATAATCCATCTTGAACTAAAAAGGAATGAGTACAGAAAGAATTCTTGAAAATATTTAACATTTAAATCTATTTCAAAAGGGGGCCAGTATACTTTGACACATAAAAACACAATCCTCCAAGTCAAAGTATTACTGCGTGGAATATGTAATAAATTCACACATAAGTGTCCCAAAACCTGCAATGTCACAAAGCAGGTAACTTCGGCTGCTATAAAATTCTGCATGTAGTTACTGAGATGGATGGCAAGTTATTATGCTTGTCATGAAGTCAAATATAGCAGATTATGTTTGAATTAGACCTTGTATTTGCGGACCTCTGAAGTTTAAAAAACCGTTTGTCCTTTAGGCAGTCATGGCCTAAAGGCCCAAGTCATAAGATGATTTTTAAGCAAACCACCGACTCAGTACGGACCACCAGGTTGTTCACGTGGCTTTTCTCATTTCCGTGGTCTGAATTCAGTACATGCCTGTAATGGCAACAAGTGTTGACTATTGCAAGCATCTGTGCTGTCATCAGTTTAATAATGAATTTGGCTAAGTTAGTTATTTTGTCTAGAAGGAGATGCGTGACCAGACCCCTTACCCTCATGAAGGGAGAAAACAGATTCACATCGCCACTGCTCCCAGGATAGATTCTAACTTGACCTTTTCTAGCCAGTGTATTTTGTCCTTAAAACATACACGCAGGAGGCTGTAGCTAGAGGCATTCAAATGGTGAATATTTTATTAAGTTGCTCAATTAGGTGATCAAAATCCATTCTTTCTGCAAGACTTCTCACAGATGTCCTCATTGGAGGGATCAGCCTTTGCTCTTTCCTGCACTAGCATACTTAGGCCTAGCTTACATGGCGTTTCTCTTGTCGTAAGGATGATTTAAGCATTCTCTCTATAATGAACCTCATAATTGCCTGTATGTTGTGTCAGCACAAGTGTTGGTTCAGTCCTTGCCCAACTAATAATCTACAGAAGAGGAAATAATCTCTTTTTTGGGGAGACATATTCCTTGAGCTACTTTGCCGTGTGACAGCACTGTGGCCACTGGAGGCAGTGGGCAGAAACAAGGTATGGCTGGTATTGCTGGTGACTGCAGACTTCTTAAATAAGGGTTATGCATGCTTGCAATCAAACAAGAAACCTCAGCCTTAATAAACATGTAGGCCCATGGAAAAGATGCTACATATCCTGCTTAAAATCGCATTCTGAAATTTCTTCTCTTGCTGTAAGGAAATACAGAAGATATTTTCAACACTAATGAAATGTACCACTCCCATTGAAATGCATTGGCAGCATTGCTCAGCAGCTTTTAGGAGCTGGAAGTGTGGTATATCCAACTGAGACAGCGGAGAATATTTCAACAGGCACAGTGTAATCACCCGGCCTGGAGTTTGGAGACTACATTCTGAGGCATGCTTCAAGGGCCTTGGGAATGAATGAATCCTCTTTAGACTTGGATTTCATCTGTAAAAGAGAAAACTTCTGCCGGTCTGTCACTCAGACCTGCTGGGAGGAAGAGGGCCACCTCATGGATCATCATCTCTGCTTCATGCAGCAGCAAGGCTTTACTTGGCTGTTTAACCAAAGTACTGAGCCTAAACACACTTGGTGAATGAAATGGTTGGGACACAGGATGAAGCAGTGTAAAGTACAGTTAAAATCCTCCACATCGCTTCTAAATTGTGTGTAACTATTTAGAGAAAGGATGTATAAGACAATTCACTGAGTCATAGTGAGTAAACTGGAGTAATACCATGGAGGGAATGCTGGTTCCCCTGAAGCCAGTAGAAAGACTGAATTGGAGCAGGGTGAAGAAAGGTTGATGACTTCATTTTCAAAGAGGTTTGTTCAGTGCTGTGGATATATATCGTGCAAAGCAACATATGCAAGCAGAAAGCGAATTGCTCTTATCTGCAGACATTTGTGCCCATGCATGAGTATCTTGAATGTCCTGATTTTTTAACACCAGTTCAAGACAATAGCTTTGAATTGCCCTTAATATTCCCAGTAAGCTGTGTGCTACAGACAAAAGGAACCAATCTGTCTCCAATTTTTTTTCAGGGGATAAATCTTGTCTTCTGTGTTGTTGTGCACAAATCCTCTGAAAAGAATGAGTGGGAGTATTTGTCTGTTTGGTTGGAGCAGGTTTTGTGTTGAATTTGGGGGGCTGTTAAATTTTATTTCGCATACAATGGCATATTTTTTGAGAAACACATGCTGACACCTTTAGAGATACAACATATGAGTATAGGCCAGTCCTCCTGTCAGGCAGGACCCATAGCGCTAGGACCTTCTTGCCACTCTCTTTCATTCCTCACATGGCTCGGGAATACAGAGGGATATATATATGCAAGCCGAGTCTGCCCATGGGATCCGTGTCCTGTTAGGCAGTATAGTGTTGAATTGTGCTGGGAAAAATATACATTTATTACTTTAGATAACCTAAGTTACTTCAAGTGAATGATCTGGGCTCAAGTAGTGGCACTGGTTTTTGAGGCACTACTCTGAGTATGTATCACGCAAGAAAACTGCAGTACTCCTAATTCTGAGATCCTGTTGTCATTTGAAAGGTCTCAGCAACTGAAGCTTGCTTAACTTTTTTTGTGCTAACCACTTTAAAAGCATGTATTGAATGGTATCTACTGCATTGTGCATTGCAACGTGAGATATCAGATCTAGTTTGTGTATAATTATATTTGAATGGCTTTTTTTTCTGGATTAGTTTATCCACCTGAGAAGTCCTTTGTTCAGAGCTGCCACAAGTCCCTCTCTAAGACTCTATTGAATCATCCATATGCACCTAAATAGTCAGTCTGTGCCCTATGGGGCCCTTGTCCCAGCATGTCCTCCAAGTATGAGAAAGTTCTTCATTAGTTTCTTTGTCTGACAGTGCGTTAAGATGTTTTCACAAAAAACCATCAGGTCTGATAAATTTTTGAGAGAGATGTGAACTACAATGCAACATAAACTAGCAAGAGCTGGTCAAGTACAGTATCTTTTAATCTGTCCCATGCTTTTTAACCTCAGGAAAAGACCTGAGGACCCAAACCAAAAAAGAGCTTATCTTGTTCTAAGAAAATCTTAATGTTTGTGCTTGATTTTCTTCATAATTAAACACTAGCTTAGATGGCAAGTTATATATATACTTACGTGCTTTTTATCAAGTCTTAAGTACTGGGTGGCGCTATGCTACACATTTGTGTAAATGAATGTTAAGGCTTCTTCTGTGTAATTGTAACCTTTCAACTCATACTTGTTCACAGCCACTAATTCCATTTATGTATCTGTGTTGTAATGATACATCATCACATACCTGAGACCACCATGCACCATGATCTGCTGCCATTCATGACTGGAAAATCTCCTTTAAACTCACTGGCTGGATTTGTTTCAGTTGCCTGAGATCTGCTGTTATGTGTACAAATCATTTATAAGCTTTCTAAGAGTAGAACACTGAATGTGTGTCACTTATTTGTTTCATCATGTTTCAAACTAGAAAAATTTGACAAACTTGTTAAATTGAAGTGAGTGAAAGCTTAAGCTTTCCTGAATGATTCTTTTGTGAACAGAGGCTTTTAAACAGTTTACAATGTAATCACGGCAATAGCAGAAGATCTGGTTTAAAAAAGAAAACAAAAAGGAATAAAAATGCTAAACACTTGAGCAGAAAGTAAGCTTCCCCTAAGTGCAAAGTAAATGATTTAGTGGTGTTCTCTTCACGTTAAATGAGGCAGGAGATCACAAACTAAAAAACACTTAAATATGATTTTAAAATTAATTGTGCTTCACCCCCATAATAGTATTTAAATTGCATTTAAATTGGTTATGCATGCATTGGGTTTGTTACATAGTAAACGCATTCTTGTTCAGAATCTAAGAGGAGCTAGGCTTCATCAGTGCCATCATTGAGTTCAAAGCGGAGCTCGTAGAAAAAGGTGCCGCCAGAATCAGGATTATATAGTACGGTATCTGCTGTGTGAGGAATGTTAATTCTATTGTGGCAAACACTCTTTTTGTTTGTTTGTTTGTTCGTTTGCTATGATGCATTATTGCTGTAGCTATTGAAAAATAATCACATTAGTGAAAACTTTGCTGATGCAAAATCTTTGTTTCAGTCCATGGTCATACAGAAAGCACTGAAATAGTTCATGGAAATACACGGTTTTGAAGTAATGCCGGCCATCATCGCAGTGGTCTCTGTCTGGTGAAGAGGCAACCCCAGCTACCCACTGGCATGGCTATTTTTTCCTTCTGCAACAGATACTCCAGCTATTTGCCTCACTACTTTTTCACTAAAGAAGGTGAAAGTCCTGATGCAGAAACAGGGATGCAGATTCTGTCAACAACTTCAATACAGATTGTGGCAGATTGAGGGGAGGAGGGTGAATGTTAAGGGATATGCCAGTGGTGTATGCTACCTCAGGTGCTGTATTACCAAACTGGTCACTATCATTTCAGCATCCAGGACTGCAGGATGAAGTAGACACAGACTAATTGTCACTAAGTCACTAAGTCTGGTGTGCCTACTGCAATAGGCCCCTGCACTTCTACTTCTAGTAATAATGGCACACCATATATAACATGTTCTGCATTAGAATGTTTAATATTATCAAATTAATTTGCTCTAGAAAAGAAGTTTTAAATAGTTGACCTGTAGTGACGACAACTTTAAAAGTATCTCTGTAACATTGGCTAGGCTTTTCTCTCTTGTCTAATCTACACAGAAACTGTTGATTTTATCTAACAAATCAAGTCTGTGGTTTTGGTCCTGCAATAAATCTTCAGTGATGATCTGTAATGAAGGACCATCACATAGTCAAAAGTTTGGATTTCAGGCGTTTGTGTTGCATTCTTGGTGTAAACAAATATTTAATTCAAATTAAATCTTCCCTTACACCAAGTCTGATTACCATACGACCTTGGGGATGCCAAAAATTCATGCCATGCACTGAAGGGTCTGTTTCTGGGCATACACAGCTGTTGACAGCTTTAGATAAGTGCATGTTTCTCTGTTTTGTGAGACTGAGGAGGATGCACAAGATGGGCATTGTACCACAGGGCTTGGTCCACAAGACATCCTTGCTGGACTAGAAAAGAGAAAAAAGAGAAAGGGTGTCAAGCTTTTGTTCTCTAATTAAATAACTCTCACTGCACAGTGTACAAGAGAGGGAAATTCAGTTCCTCAACCTGCAATTCTTTCTGTTTCAGGTAAAGAAACTAATACGTGAATTAAAGACTGGCTTAGGTGCCCTCTGCAGGTGTTTCAAAACTGTAGATGTTGTGGTCCATAAATGCCTACATCTTTTGCCTTCTGTGCCTAAACACTTTAGAAATTGTCTCTAAAACACAGCTTTTTCCTTGGACATTCCAGTTAGCTTTAGGGTGGTTTTTATAGATTATAATGATAGCTGCCTGTGCAATATCAGGAGAGGTGGCCAGGACCTTCACACATAGCTGCTCAATTGATATTTATAGTTGTTTATGTGCAAAGTTAAGAGCTTGAAAACTCTTTTTCTGAAGGTCTGCCTATCCATTGCACGTTCTCAGCTCTATCTCAAACCTGAACCCTTTTGTATATGCAAGGTGGGATTTCCCACATCCCTCTCGCTGTAGAGAGGGCACAAACTCATCAACCAAAAGGGAAGCCGGGAATGAGGAAACCTCTTTGCTCCTATATCTGCACATTGTCTTGTGATCCCTCCCTGTGATCTTTCCCTCCAGGTCGTCGTGCGCAGGAAGTACCTCCAAGTGTTAATTATGATTGATTTGCCATGCTTTTAGGTGTCTGTTTATATCATCCTTTGCCCTCAATGACCTTTCTGAGACCACTCAGTGGAGCACTTGGTTCTATGCATTTATGTAGAAGAAGGACAGTACTAATGATTGTTGCAAAATTGGCCACATTTGCTGGCTTTTTTTGCAAAAATCAGTCTCAGTTAACTGAAATTGACTGTGAAGCCTATATCTGAATTAAACAAATGGTAATTTCATGGAATTTTGCTGGCAGGGCTAAATAATGCAAATACATAACATATATACCTAATTTTCAATATAAAGGACAAGAAATGTTTATATGACTTATGTGACCTGTATTCCCTTTCTGTTGAAAGAAAAATCATTAAAATATGGAGTGATTAGTTTATGTCATGTAAAACATGTAATATTTGAAGCAAGGTGGCAGGGTAGGGTGGCATTGTCTTCAGTATGTCTAAAAAGGGTTGAGAACATATGAACTTGGTTTTTCAACAAATGGGTGACAATAATCTGGCTGTTCAGAAAACAAAAATTAAACACCACTAAGAATGAGATATTGGTAACAAGAAACTAGCATTTTAGCTCTTTATCGTGCTCATAGCACTGATTTCCAATATTGATTGAGAAATCTGTTTTGATGCTCTGCTTTCTTCCTTACTTTCCAGACAAAGAAGGAGTTATTTTTCAGAAAAAGAGCTCTGAATATCCTGAATTTTACAATGCAGTCAGAAAACTTCTAGGTTTATCTTGAGTTAACTTGCTGAGCTTTTGTAGGTCTTTCTTGGTGGTGCCCTGTATCTTTCCTTCCTTCATTCAATTAGAGTGCTTACTTTATAAATGCATTTCTGGGTATTAAAAAAGTACAAGTCCATACCTCTTAGTCTTCAATCAGGCTGCTGGCTTCTTTTTACCAATAGTATGCTATATTTATTGCTATTATGACTTTAATCAGTATATTGTATAGATGAAGATCACCATCATATTCATTATTGTTATTCTTGGTTTTTATTATTGCCGTTATTATTAGTAGTAGTATTAGAGTTAGTATTCATATTCAGTTTATTGTCAAGGCAGCATCTACCTCCCAAAATACCCTACAGAAACTGCTGTCAGAAATTATCCCTTGATAATAGCAGTAAGATTGACAGGACTTTTGCTGCCTTAATATAAGCACAGATAAACAATTAGTATTTTCTGTACAGAAATGGCTGCAGTCAAAATAATAAGCATGATAACTCTATTAATTACTGGTTTAGCTGTATGTTAGTATATCTGCTGTTGATCCAGATTTTGGTATTAGAATTCAGTCTTTAGCAGTCTATAGCATCTTGAAAAAATGATGTGTCTCACAGAGGCTCTGGAATTTTTACATTCCATTTCTTTCTCATTTTGCATTTCTAGAATATTGCATAGAAGTGATGAGATTCATCAGCTTTGCAGTTTTGCCTTCAAACATATACAGACTACTTATATGAAGGTAAAGCACTTTTGAACAAAGATTAATCTCACATGGAAGATTTTTTACCCCACTGAGAAAGCCAGAGTTTAAGAAATTTCTGTCTCCCAAATCTCTATCTTCAGTCACTTGTTCCCCTTCTTGTAAAACAGTTACAAAGTCTTTGCAGTAAGGATGATCATACTGTTTGTGAGATGCCTTGTGAACAGAAATTTCCTCTTGTTTCTTTGAGTGTACTTTGCATTCTCTAGATCTTGACTATTATAATAATTTCTCTTTTCCCCTTTTTGATTAGGATCTAAGCCAACACCTTCCAGGAGAATAACTGCGTACTCTTGAAAGAATGTATTTTCCTTATATTAGTTCTGAATTTTTCTTCCACGCCCCTCAGTTTTCAACCCTTTTAACTCATACAGGCTTCTGTAGCAATCCTGTAGAAATTAAGATATAGATGGGGGGAAAAAAGGATACTGGTAAATTTGAGCACGTCCTTGGAAGGCCTTATGGCCAGTCAGTAATACTAGGAAAAATACCATAATCTAAATCTTAATTCCTGTGGATCTAGACAAAAGGAACTTGCACTTGTACCCAAAAGGTAAGCTTTGGCTCCCATAAAGGCACTGTACTTCCCATAACATTGAAAAAAAAAAAATGTATACATGAGGGAAAAACAACAGTAAAAGAGTAAAATCCAAGAAAAAAAAATAAAAAGAAGAAACTATGTGTTATGTCCTGAGTAGATGAAAGACTAATAAGGTCCCAGGTCTGTCTCCTCCTGGCAGCAGAAGTGTGCCTGCCGGTACTTTGGCTACTAGTATTGGTCAGAGTACCTTGCAAAGGTCAAACAAGAAGTGGGTCTTGTCAGCTTCCCTGGGCCATGGGGAATTGCAGCAGCACACTGGGGAAATCAGTTGCAGATTCAGGCATACATGCAGCCATTTCTAAAATATACTTCAGATACAGGGATATAGTTCAGATATTTGCTAAAGGTAAAGGCAGATTTGCTATCTCAACCCGTGGATCTAAGCTTCACCTATATTACACAGGTTGTCAGGGATGGATGCAATGGTCTAAGGTATCCTAAATGAATTTACCTCCATTGAAAAATAAAACTTCTTTTTTTTTTTTTTTTCCCCCCAAAAACACTTATGGAATACTTCCAGATAGTAAAAAAAACAAGGAAACTGTAAACATTTGAATGTGGGCTTTACTATCTCATGGGGTACCAAATCTAGCAGTTTTTCCTCAGGCAAAACTTCCATTTAAGTTGCTGGGAGCTTTGCCTAAGTAATCACTAAATATGGTCTGCAGGGTTTGACTCTTAAGTTTATGTTTGTTGCTGGTTTCCATTGAATGGGTTTTGCTGAGATACATCACTTCACTATCTAGCAATTTAATTCTTTTACAGAAAAGTGTCGATTCCACCAAATACGCTGTATTCAGGCAGGTTATTTTTTTTTCTATAGCCTTTGTTTGCCCTTAATAGGCAGGCTATCTCTTGCATTACTAAACAGATCGGACTCCAGGAGTATTCTCACGGGAGAGTGGAGCGGAGTGTTGCAGCCCCTGATAGCGAAATTCCCAGCCTCTCTCTGACCCCTCCCTTTCTCCCCTAGGTTAAGCAACTGTAAAAAAGCTTAAACCATTTCGGCGAGGCAGACCTGCAGCAGGGCCACACCGTACCTGATGAATCTGTCAGTCTCCTTGCACAGCTGTTTCCAAAGACTGTCACTATATTGCTGGGCTTGAACAGCAGTCTTGCTGGATTGTCTTTGCGCACTTTCTACCTTAAAAAAAAAAGCCTATAAAGGTCAGAGCAAGGACACTTCTGCAGCAGGCTGCTCAGCTCAGCCTGGGAAGTTACCTTATTACTTCTCTCTTTTTACCTTGTCATTTAAAAGCAGAGTGAACTTTATACCCTATCAGAGAAAATATCTCCAGTGAATATAACTGAAGTAGATGCACTGTCAGGTATCAGGTTGGGAAGGAATCTGCAGCTTGATGAGATCCTTCCTGGAGCTGATGCTTAATCCACTCATATTTATTGCTGGGAACCATCATCTTTCCAACAGCTGCCCAGCCTTTGCCTTTGGGCAATATGAACCCACTTTCAGGAACTATTTTTATTATTATTTATTATTCCTATAGGGCCATAAGTGTGTGTGATGTTTTCCAGACTAATTAAGGAGACAGTTCCCTGCTCCAAGCAATTTGCAATCTCCTTTGAACAATAGTTTACTGCTATTGCCCTCCAAGCCAAGCTCTAGTTGTATAATTATAGATAGGTGGAGAGATAGAAAATGCACAAACACATATGGAGATAGCACCACAAGAAACAGAGAGAACAAGATA
The DNA here is from genome assembly GCA_013397865.1 of Struthidea cinerea. Classification (NCBI taxonomy): domain Eukaryota; kingdom Metazoa; phylum Chordata; class Aves; order Passeriformes; family Corcoracidae; genus Struthidea; species Struthidea cinerea. The sequence continues at coordinate 982,376 of VZTI01000079.1, forward strand.
ATTGATTTGGTCTGACTGATTAATTTCTGAGGAATATACAGGTATAAATCTGGCTGTGAAAAATAAAAATGTTCTCCTAACAGGGGAACATTTGGGCCAGCACTGCACATTAAGTAAATAAGAGTAAATCCTCTAGAAACCAGTAGGGCACAGAGCTACACAAATGGAGAATTTGCCCCTTCCTTCGATGGAAATGTTTGTGGGAATGCTGCTTTGCTGCAGGTTAGGGGATGTGTCTAGGGGTTAGGGGGTGTGTGTGCGTGTGCAGTGGAGGGAGTTTCCGTGGTTTGGGACTTCTTTTGGCAAAGGAGGTGGGGTGACTGAAGTCTTGAGGTAAACATCAAAGGTGGATGGATAATTTTCCACAAAACAAGTTTCCAGTTTGAAAACAAAAACACATCAAGAGCATTCTGCCCGCTCCCCACCCCCCACCAACACTACAACTAATATTATTTGCATTAGAGATCGCTCTTGTTCAACCTGAGGAGGAAACAAGTCTGTCTGAGAGCCCCACTTTAATACTTTCATCTCATAATAGAAGACTTACAGGTATGGACCCAAACCAGTGTCGACTGCCTACTAGTTTAATGCAAATCAGGAGATGAATGCTCATGGGAACAATACAGAAATGCTTCCACATGACTTCCTCCCACTGAATTGCTGATATAAGGCCCCTCTACGGGGTATAATACTGACAGCAGGGAAGTTTCCCCTAGCCTCCCCCCATCCTTCCTTCTGAATAAAGTTATTAAAGTAGATCAGACTAATTAACAGTAGCTTATCCCTATTGATTGAACCAATCCCTGTTGTGGAGGTGCCGTAAGAATGCCTCTACTTAGTAGCGAAAAACCTGTGTTAGGGAGGACAGTAGAGTTGGTTGTTTACTGATTGGTCTTAAGGATTTTATCCATTATTCTTTATGTTTCATGGGCATGTTGAAGCCATACGTGAAGGTATGTAAACATGCACATAGACCTATCCTTTGCTGAATCATTTTTATTTAATGTCTGGATGTAGCAGGGGGAAGTATAAAAGTAAACAACAGCCCTTACAATGGCTCTACATGGTTTTCTTTTTTAGTCTTGAATATTTAAAATTGCTAGCATAAAATCATCTGATGATTTAGTTTAACTAATATATTCTAAGCAAAATATATTGGGGAATATTAGGAGAAAGCAAAATATTCTTGTATAAAAAAACAACCTTAACATTTTAATTGAATTTATTCTAATACCACTACAGTAGTAATCTAATTGCTTTAGGCAATATACGTCTCTACAGTCTGCTTGTAAGTCTGTATTGGTTATAAATTTACACTATATTATTGCAGCTTACAGTACTGGTTGTAGGATGATACAAATAGCTGTATATTTTCTCAACTAAAAGCTTATTGAGGAACAAAAGAGGAAAACCAATCTGCTTAATGGCATACTAGACTTTTTTCCTCTTTCAAACAGTGTCACTAAACTACTTGGACACTGGAGTATTTTAGCATTTGGGTAATGTAAAACCTCTTTTCTCATCTGAGCTCAAAAGTGTAGCTAAATAGATACCCAGGGTTAAAAAAAAAAAAGGCAAAACAACAAAAACAACCAAGAAACCAAACCAAACCAAAAAGCACGAAGCTTGTTTGTTACGACTTGTCATTCAATTTACCAACCAGAATCAAAACATGATTTTATCTCTATTTGTTTTTTCCTGCTTTTTCCTGGCTGCCATATTTCAACATGAAAATAGCATTTTGATACTCCTTAAATAATAGGATAAGAATAATAGTTAATAATCAGTATTAAAGCGACAGTAATATTTTTTCTTATTCTTTTTTTTACTATTTTTATTTATAACCAGTCAAAATGCAGTTGCTGTCTGAGACATGAACAATTTGACTCACAGAAATGGCCATTCAAATTGCAGTCAACTCTCCCATCACCATTATTTATTGCAATAAACACTGAAGTCAACAGGGTTTGGAGCCTGTTGTTGTCTTAAGGATTTTCTTATGTTTGATGGGTGGAATGCAAAAGCAAAATGCACTCAGAGTGACAATGAAAAGCTGCCTCTGCTTCATAAGGATTGAGTTTCCAGGCAAGAGCTACTTGTGAGCTGGAAAGCTGTGTGTGCCAGCCCTGTGTGTATGCAGGAGATCACCCTGGGACTGCCTGAAAAAGACCAAAATTCAGATATAATGTTAAGTAGTGATAATGAACCCTGAAGACTGATGATATTGGTGCAAGGAGGTTCACATCTTGTCTCTGGGGTCTGCACATTTCCACTCTGGGAAAGAATCCTACCATACTGCCCACACCAGGTTGGAGAGGGCTAACAGCTAGCTAGGGTAGCTTTTTATCATGGGGCCAGCCAGAACGCATTTTGCAGGAAGATTATAAGCTATTTGTTAACCTATGGTTCTTTCACTACTTCATTAGTGCACATTGTACTGTGGGAAAATGGTTCTGGTGCCCAGAACCCATAGGAGACAGAATGAGTCCATGGGGTGTGCCCAGCAGCTGGGCATCACAGGCTGAAATCTGCTGTGGCAGGAAAACATACAAGAGAAGGGTGTTCATATAGCAAGGTAAAAAAAAAATTTTTCACAAATTTAGCATTTTGCCTAATGAATGATACAACGACTTGTGGGGATTTGTAAGCTTGAATGCATGCCTATTTCAGTATTTACATTAGATCAGACCCGTCTAAAAAAGGGATTTAATAAGTTTCTAATGGTATGTAGTCAGAAGGGCTGCACAAGTCCAGAGACGTTAAACACAAACTGCTCATATCTAGATCCCATCCTGGAATATATTCCAGGTACTCTGAATATGGTGTGTTTGCTGATGTCTGCTTGCAAAGTCTTGAAGCAGCAAAGTGCTGGCTAAAAATTTGAAGCCATGCATTATTAAAGCCTGCTGAGTCTGACCGCACTGCACTGCTCTGCTGGTTTTGCTGTCACTGCTGCTTTATTAAATTTTGTTGTATTATTGAAGCACTTAACAATAGACTGTGCTGGAGGCTTGGGTTGTATATGGGGCACAAAATGAGGCCAGTCCCTTGCTGATCCTCTTCCAGTATCACGTTAAGCATCTGACTAACTTTTCTCACACGTAGCTCTTCCTTTTGTCCTCCCCCCAAGGGGAATATAATCTGTCTAATCCAATGTTTGCCTTATAAAAAGTTCTGTCTATAGTCAGCCTGTAAACTAAGAATCATCTTCAAAAAATTAATCCCTTAACAGTTCAGTTCGACCATCTGAGTAGGCTCATGTTCAAACTGTAGATGCTGCCTACTGCAGGTGAGGTCTGGATTTAGACAAAAACATGCCTTTCAAAACCTATACATCTCTGATACAATTTCTCCGTCTTCAGATAAATATGCGAGTCTCTTTCAAAACTATCAAGGCCTCTGCCTAGTAGCAGGAGAACTGGTCATCCTTTGGTTTCATGATCACCTTCTTTGTACAAAGGCACAAACAAACAAACCAAAATAACAAACCAAAATAACCAAAAGGAGGGAAATTAATAGTCCAGAACATCATTGTGGGAAAGAAAGAACAGCAGCAGCCAAGCAAGGAATGTGTGGACCACACAGCCAGCCAAAAAGATACTGTAAAAAATAAAGTCATTCATTTGAGTCTTTACTAGAAGGAAACTTAGGTACTGCAAATTTTGCACAGCCTTATGCTTCCTGTTGAACATTTTAAATGGGTTGAAAGGCATAGCAGACACCTTTGCTTGGATTCATAAATAGGCTCCCACCTCATATTAAAGGCCTGAGTTTAATTTGTTTAATATTCCCACCACTAACGATGCCTATTTAAGACATCCTTTTAAAAGTTTGTAACATTAATTTAATGGAAAAATGCCAATACTGCTCTAAGAACTCTATTAGATTTTCTCCCTGTTAAATTAATGTTACTAACTTTTAATGGATGTTGTAATTAGATGTTATTATTAACGGGAATATTACCCAAATTAAAATCAGACCCTGAGAGAGAGAGACAACTTAGGTTTACAAGTGCATTAAGCATTAGTATCTGGACATTATACACACAAACTGGTGGAGCCAGATGGCCTTCTCTTTGTTTTTCCCCTGTAACCTGCTACAGAACCAGGCACACATAGTTTTGTTAGCACATAATGTCTGCAAGAACAGCACAACTATTAATGCACCCACTTAGAAAAGGAAGTGATGGTTTCTCCACCAGCTCTGGAGTAGGAAAGGGGAGCTCCATCTCCCAATTTCACACTCAATTTAAAGGGTCACTCTCAAATCGGCCTGATTGGGTTCGGCAGCTTGAAATTGATTGTTTTGGTTGTAAAGCTTGCCTGCCTTCCTAGCCAATTTAAAAAAAAAAAAAAAAAAAAAAAAAGAAAGAAAAAGGAAAAAAGAGAAAAAAAAAAAGACTGCTAAGCTACTAGCTTATTATGAGCTGGAGATTGGTGTGAGAAGGAATGTCATGAATTCAAAGCTACTGAATCCAGTCTATTTAGGGCATGGGGAAAATGACAAAAGTGTCGTTGTTCATGCAAGGTGAGAGAGAGTCTTTCCTTTTTCTGTTCCACATTTACAGTTCTGGCTACTTCACCTGCAAAATTTCTGCCATATGCTCTTACCATGTATGTACGGGTTAGGAACTGGGTTTCAGCTAAGGAGAAACAGGACCACTTTCACAAAAAGCTCCCAGTTATCGCCAAAGCACCCTCCTGCAAGTTTAAGAGTAATTTTTCTTGTCTTTCTGTGATAGCAATGGGCCCCACATCAGCAAGTAGGAACGTTCAAAACATATAACAAAAATCTTTCAAAGAACTAAAAAGTGAAGTTGCAGACCTTGAGCATTTCCTGTCAGTGCTGTGGTGCTCCCTTTGCACTGCTGATTCTTTCCTCCTGTCAGGTCTGCAGAAGGATTGGTTTTCCTAATTTCAGCTCCAGTGGATATGTCTACATACTGGTTTGAAGGCAAACCAGCAGGAGGGATTAACTCCACATAAGTATCTTGTGAGAGATTCCAAGTCAGAAGTACAACTTAATAGGAAAATTACAATAAAGGCAATAGTACAGAAACACTGGCTTAAAATGACAAAGTCAGAATACAAGCTGATATCCTGTTGGTCAGAGTGGTGGTAGCAGTCTGATTAAACTGTGACTGCAGTCCCACTGAAGTGATTGATGTGGTCTTATAAAAGCGGTGATCCTGTAGAAAAGGTCTGGTCCTCCTCTGCAGGTTCAGCAGTGGTTACCGAGAGCTCCTGCCCTCTGGGAATCCAGTGTTGGTCCTCTCATGATATTCCAAGCCTCAGATTATATACAGGTAGGCATGCTCAGTTCCTCCCCCAGGGTGGGGCATCTTATGATGGGATGATGTAATACTATGAGGGATTCTGGGAGACCCTGATGGCCCATTAGAGGAGATGGCCCACCCCAGGGTGGCTGCTTCCCCGAGGGAGTTATCAGGGCTGAGTCACAGAGAAGATAAAGAACAGTTCTACACCCATTTTAACATCTCATGTAGATGGTAGTAGAACACTTTCTCAAGTGTACACTTTTGGTTCCACCTTGCATTGTAACCCAAGACAGTCTGTGAGACAGAAGGCACAAATTTTGATGAACAAATAAGTAGTGTTGATTTTTCTTAGCATTTTCAGTGCTCGATTGACCTACATAGGGGCAGCAGTCATTATTTTGGAATGTGTTGCTTCTCGTTCAGAGCTGAACCGACCAGAATAAATATAAAGCTAATTGGCTATTTTCCTTCATAACTGATTATTGACAAAATATTGTATTTTCTTTCCACAGAACGAAAGGATTGTATGTTTTAAATGGGGAGGGGGGTAAGCCAGGAATAAGCCTTTCCTTCTGTTTGGGTTGGGCTTTTTTCTTTTCTTGGCTCCACCACCCTGTTCTTTTAGTGAACAAAACAGAGAATATGTAATAGCAGAACATGGAGAAATAGTGTATGAACAACTCACTCTCCCTGCTGAAAGAGATTTTAGCTTTAGATAAATTATTCTTTAAAAAAAAATAAGTGGTTGTTCAGAGCAAATTTCCTACATTAGTTAAATCAGAAGGACTAAAAATTCCAGTTCCAATAAAGAGCCAGTGTCAAAGAAAGTGTAATTACATCCTGTCAGAAAAAGAAATACCTATGTGATCACACCCAGGAGCTCCTCAGAACTTGCCATTTTAAGCCTGGCAGCCATTTTAGTGCTAAACCATGACCCTTAGCTCCCTCTCCCCTTCACATCACTCCCATATCATGAAAACATTTCCCTTTTAGAGTAATCAGCATCTTCCCCTAACAGACTTCAGAAGTACGTACTGATGCTGTCCTGCAGTGGCCTTGAAAACATGTGACAAGGCTGAAACTTTTTTAAGCAACAAGAAATTCTGACAAAAAAATTCACAGACAGCAGCAGTTTCCACAGTTCCTTGACCACTAGCACTGCCAAATGCCCACAGACATAAATACACTTGGTGCAAATAGGAGTGTCTTTCAGAAAAGGGATTGCATCTTTAGTCAAGTTCTAAAGCCAAAATCAAAGCAAAAAAGTTATAGTAGTCTTATCACCATAGTATTACTTTCACAGTAAATGGCATGCTCTTGCTGTTTCATACTGAGGTTATCCATAGATATCTGCAAGAAAAAATTATTTGAATATTCTGTAGTTTTTCCATATTATTATTTTAGTCATAGCTATTAAATATGTCACAAAAAAGATGTAAATTGAACAGCATTCAGAAGCCAGCCTGGAGTGATAAATCAGGTCTTTTTCACATAATTTCTAACTTCCATCTCTCAAGTTTCCGGGTTTTTTCTGTGAATAGTACGCCAAAGGATTCTTCAAATGCCAGATACTATGTACCCATAAATGCTCAACAGGCAAAGTACCTCTGCATTCACATCATAGGCTTTATCTTTGCTGCTGCAGTGTTTTGGCTATCATTGGAAAGCTGGTAGTTGTGAGAGCAAAATATGATGGCTGTTTTGAGGGATGGGATAGTAATATTCTTAGTATGAGAATAAAATATTATTATGTGAATATAAACAATATATTATTATATAAATTATAAGCTTTGCCCTCCACAAACTGTGCATACTTTGGAAGGTGCAGGGAGTATGAAAGAATGAGTGAAAGCATCTCTTTTCCTATGACATTTCTGTCTTTGAGTATAAACTAGACAATCCTATGCTGTGGTAGTAGATGGTTTGAAACAGGTAAGGTTTTCATTGGTCTTTCATCCTTTCTGTTACAGGATATCAATTCTCAGTTGGGTTTTTTTCCATCCTAACATTATATCTGATCAAACTACTCCAGAGGTGTTCATGCCCAAGTCTGCAGGGTGGATGCAGATTGCTGGAAGCACTGCATGCTCTGTGTAATCCTCCTGTGTTTCTTCAAAAGCCTCCCAGGCACTGTGATGGAATGGGTTCTGTGCTAGACAACATTTTCAGAGGATCATTCCATACTGTATCCTCTAGGGTGTGTGGTCTTCCCCCACCTTTGGCCAAATGTGCATCTGTCATACCAGAAAAAGGTGGTGGGTTTCTCCATTGCACGGCAGCTGTGCTTCCATCCACATGATGGGAGTGTAGACACAGATACTAGATCCCTCGGGCAAAAGCATCAGGGATATGTGTGCCAGGACAACCTGTCTGAAATGCAGGTGTGACCTTGTGATGGGCACCTGGCACACGAACTGTAGCCACTTGGCTGTTTGCTGCGTGGTGAATGAGTATCCCACAGTGTGATTATGAATACTTGTCAAGAGGGTCCTTGCTATCTGTTGGACATCTCTCAACTTTGCAAGTTTGCACTAATTATAATGCGAATACAGGCTGCTTTTTCTTCCCTTCTACACCTTACAGGGGAATAGAAAAACAGCAAGCAATGGAACTAGGGAAAATCTCACAATGGGGCGGCTTCCGCTCTTTTTACCTTTGCCTCCAAATGACAAGCTGTCTACAAATCTTTTGCCACGTTTTTTACTTCCTCTAGCTGTCTAACCCCAAAGTGAAGAGAGAAAGATTTATGTGGGTTTTAAAGTGAACCTAGATAAATTTCTTTAAACTGGGTGACCTCTGACCCTACCTCATCTTATCCCTTCCCTTTTCACTCAAAGCCGAATTCCTCTTGACTGGAATGAGAGTAAGTTCACCTCCTCAGTTAATTAAGTCTGTTAATATTATGTGACATTAGATTGCAAGTAAAATGCACGAAGATCAAAAAGGAGCCAGTCAGCTTGGGTGTAGAAATCAGTGTGATTGGAGCATCCCCCTCGTTTGACTCAGGCTCGGAAAGCGTGGGAGGAGGTGATTTCTCAGAAGTGATGCTGTGCAGACCCCTTTCACTACATCCTCCATTCACACGGATTCAGTGAGAGGACATGTGCAGGGCCTCAGGGTTGCCTCATGGACTACCAGCCATTCCCTGCCAAGGGTCAGCAGCTAACAGCTACAGCTCAGAGAACACGGGGGACATCATCCAAGGCACAGCAGCATGAGCCAAAGCTAATAAACGCACCAGTATCTGAAGAGGATATCGTGTCACTGGTGCTCCAACTTGATCAAAATTCAAAAAAAAGAAAATGACTAGTGAACAATCTCACTTTGAACCCACAGCATTCTTGGAGAATTCAGATATTGGGAAGAGGAAAATCTCCCCATTTCATCTAAACTACCATTTAAAAAAACCATATACAACAGAAAACTATACATGCAGGTAAAAATCCCTGAACTCAGGGACTCTGGGATGCTGAATTGTTGGTCTACATGGGCTAGACCATAGCTTTTCAGCCACCTTTTTTTTTCCCCTCACTGAAACTAAAAGTTAAATTTTTTTGTTCAGTCTTGTGTCTTCCAGTTTTGTGCTCATTCATACATACATAAGTCAGGAATTTTGTGAGGGAGACCAGGAGCCAGAAAAGTTAACTTTGATCCACTTTGACTGTCTAGTGCTTCTGTTGGAGCTGGCATATATAGTGCCTGAAAGAATTTCATTTTTTTACAGTAAAACTGATGAGTGAAATCACAAGCCCATCGGGGCAGCATATCAACAAATCTGGGTAACCAGTGAAGAGCTCGATGCTGCTCTGCTGTATTAACTGTTCTGCTCACTATAGGTGACGGCCGCAGAGTCCGAGAATGCAAGAACATGTCTTCTCCTGCCAAGGACCAGCTGACACCCATGGAGGCACAGAATGGGAAAGGCTGCATGCACCAAAAGGGAGGAAGTTTATAAAAAGATTTTTGTTTTCATTCATGCTGTGACCTAAGTAACGTCCCAGTTTAAACATTAAACTCGAGGTCATTAAATTGTCACAGTGATTTCTAGTTTAAAACTTTGTCGTAAAATAAGAGTTAAGAAGGCATGAAAAGGCTCATTAATTGATATGATAAAGCTTGCTGAAACGTAACCCTTTCCATACTTTATATAGCTAGAGACACTGATTTTTAGTTGCAGTGTTGACACTGCATGCATCATTTAAGCCAGTGACCAATCCACATCATACCTTAAAGACGAGACTACATGAAAAATGTATTTCTAATAAAGTAAAATATCAGGGGCTTCATTCCCCTTCTGCTAAAAATAAAAATATTTTGTGAAATTATGGTTTGTACCAAGAAAACATATAAGAAACAGGTGGTTTTGTGGTGCTCATTGAGCTGAAATCTGATGCCTGCAACAGTTGAATTACAGAAGACAATTGATCATGTCTCAAACATCGCTTTAAAACAGGCATGATTTAAGCCAAGGCCAACATAAACTCTTGACACTCTTGTTGTATTACTGCCAGTCTCAGTTTTAAAGTAAGTGAAATCACTGGATTTCATTTTAATTAAAAATCAGAATGCTGCACCATTCCAGAGCTAGTAAAATTCATTCAAAAATTTGACTGAAAGTAATAATTTGTATTGTCTTTGGGTTTTAATCTCCTTCTGAGTATGATTTTTTTATTTCCATCTTAGTACAGACACTCTCAACCAGCTTGGTTGAATTAATGAACTTGATACACAAAGCACAGTATATATAATCCATGTCATATTTAAAGGAAAATGGCTGATAACAAAAAGTCAACCACAACCTGTTTTTCCTTAGAACAATCGTTTTGAAAACTGGAGATTGCCAAAGGAAATGAGCTGCAGTATTGGCCTTGTTAGCCCCTATCACTCTCCTTGTAATTACCCTTTCTGTCCCAGAGTATTGAAGGTTTTGTTGAGAAATATCTGGATTCCAAATGAATCACTCACTTTAGTCTCAAATCGCCTGTAGGACAGCAGCATCCCAGAACAGTGGGGATCTATGCCTTTGCTGTTTGAGAAAGAGATGATAACTCTCAGCATGTCTGTGCCCTGCACTTAACAGTTTGTGATGTACATTGCCAGTGTAGGACAAAATCACCACTTTTTTCTTTTTATTCCTCCTTCATGCTGCTTATACCAATGATTCACAAGTTGTACTTCCAGTCTGGTCTTTAATTGGTTTTTATTACTTGGCATTCAGTGTTATGAAGAAAAAAACAATGCCAGATCAGAAATTCAAAGGGAAACAGGTAAATCATTGAGGTTTTTTCTCAGTCTGGTGAATTATCTGAACTGGTGGGAAGAGCTTTATTCAGAAAATTTCTTGATTGTCTTCTGCAAGTTCAAGTTTATAATGAACAAATGCTCCAAAACTAAAGTGCCCTTTTAAATTAGAAAGACAGTGCAGTGGTAATACCTCGTTATTTTTTCTCAATATTTGTGTAAAGGCAGCCAAGTATTTACTTCTTGCACATCATTCTATCATCTGAATATCAAACTGTAGTGTCTGCAAATACTGAAGTCCTACTACATTCTTATTAGAAAAGGGGGAGATTCTTTTTCCTACTTGTAAGGAAGCAAGGAGTCATCACTGTAAGCAATGGGAATAATGTCTATTAATAAAAGATATATAGTCAGACACCAATTCACATATTTTTTTTTCCTTATATGTCCACTGATGCCTTAAATATTACTAGAAGAGCAGCTACAAAATGATGCATTTCAGGAACATAGGGATTTCAAACCACTATCGGTAAGGCTGAAATAAAGTCGTCTTTCCCCTCTAATGTAATGAGGGCTTGATTGCACCAACAAGGTTTACAAGTCTCTCCCTCTAAGTAAAAAATTTCCAAAAAGCTGCTAAAAGAAAACAAAATACTTAAAATGAAGGGATTTATGGATTCACTTTGCTATGCTATGGTATTATTTTGACTATACTGAGTTTCATTGTACCATGAGCAAAATATATATGCTAGATTGCTTTGTTTTTGTGCATGCAGTATAGACAAACTGGTAAATAACTACTGGATTATTATAGTGTATTGACAATAGATAAAATGGAAAATAGTTCTTTTACATTTCAATTGAACCTTGAAATAACATCTATATAGTTAATAGTGACATCTAAATGTCAGAATAAATGTTAATCAAGTAAAGGACATATTAATTATTAGCTATGAAACAAGACGTATCAAAAATTAAAATATGCTGATGTCAAATGTATCTAACACAGATATATTCCACACTTATGAGACCAAGATTAACAAAGCACTGGAATACACCTGAAACGAAGTTGGAAATAAAGATTTATTTCAGCCCATAATTGAGCTGGACCCTTGCAGGAAGAGTTGGACCCTTCTTAATTCTTTTCAAAATTTCTCATTACACCAAAGAATTGCACTGTGATGGAAAACAGTGAACTGTCTCTCCAACAGAAGTATTTTCTAAGTGTAAAGCAATTTATTGAATATAAGCTTTTCAGATGTTCATTAGCTTTATTGTATCTTCCTGCTTATAATTTTCCCAAGTTTGCAGAGTTCAAAATGGAAACTACATTTTGTGTCACATTACTAGCAGTTTTATGCACAAATACAGTGAATTAACTGTTTTGTTATAAATCAATTTAATGGTTTTCACTATAAATGTAATTGGTATTTTTTTAACAGTAACTAACACTTTATAATATAGTATTTCTATATATAGGAAACAGTTCTAGGGACTTAATTACACAGTGACAGAGACTCTTATGTTCTCACTGTGTAATTTTAGAAATTGTTTGTAACAATACAGACCAGTCGAAATTTGTCTATTGAGGAGTGACAAAAAAGGTTTTGGACTGTAAATGCAGTACTTAAATTGTTGTTTTACCAGTAGACTTGTCACTTTAGTACAGTTGGATGTCATAAAAAACATTTAAAACTGTAAATTTAACTGTTAAATCTAATGGCAAAATTATTATTGGCTAGTACTTGTTACAAATTTTTTTTTGTGGAATGGAAGAGGAATGAAAAAATAGATGATGACATAAAAAATTAACATTTAAATTGTATTTTAGGAGTTGCCCTAAGTGTATTGCAATTAACACCAATGGAAATATTGCCACGCAAATGATTTTACATCAGAGAATTATTTAAAAGAAAATCTTAATATTTAAGATCCCACACAGAGAGAAGTAGAGTTCCTTCTTGTGTCTAAAAATATGGTTAAAGTTGAAAGCATTTATAAAAAATGGTATTAACTCCTACAAATACAATTGCAATTCTGATTTTGGTGAATAAATCATTATTCGCTTGCATGTGTAAAATTCTGGACTGTAACTGCAGAAGGAAAAGCACTCAGGAGGCTGCTACAGAAGTAAACGCGAAGCAGCCCTCACTTTCTCTTAAGACCTCCTATATCCAACAGTGCTGCAAGTACCGTATCACTTTGTACTGCAGTGATGTTCAGGCAAACCGTGAGCCATGGACATATGCTTACACCAGTTATGGCTCATCAACATCAAATATCAGACTTGGGAGGCTTAGGTAAACTAAAGCTTCCAAGCACAGAAAAAAAAAATGCCTATGGGTTTTCTGGCTGGGAAAATCCCTATTGCTTCATAAGGAAAAGTGATGATTGCTGATTGTGCACAAAACTGTCTGGCGAGTTCCTGAGCCTCTCACTGTGCCAAGCACAGCGCACCAGTGTTTGCTGGAAATGTGTCAGGGAGAGGTGTAAAGGAAAACATGTGGCACTAAATATACTCAAGTGCTTGCTGACTGAAGGTGGAAAAAGCAAAGAGCCATTTGAAGTGAGATGAGCACAGAGGAAAGGCAGAACTAAACACAACCTGCTGTCTTCCTTGCTCCCATATAAATGTGGGACAGCAACTCTGTTTCTATACACTGCATTATTTTGATCCTTTATACTAATAACAAAGAGTCCCTCTAATCTGCAGGTACTGCCATTGCTTGTTAGCTATCTCTCAGCCGTAAGTGTGACATAAGTGAGGTGGCATGTCTCTGCTATGTCCATTGCAACGCCATCCATCGTGGACAGGGGACCTTAAAGGCTGCCATAACAATTATACAGTCATTGCTCAGTGCTAGAGATCAGATTTTGCAATAACAGAGGAAAAACTCGGCCCTCCCTACCTTATCTGTCTATATCAGTGGTCAAATCCTATGCAAGTAAATCCAGCATTGCCACTTTTGCCAAAGCTGCATAGGAATTAGTCTGGTCTGTGTTAAGAGAATGGTCCATAGTCATGACATTTGGATCCAGTCAGAACAGTGCCTCCAAACAGAGGGTTAAACTGAGGGTTATGCTAGCCTGTACTCTCTTAAATGAACACAAAAAAATGTCTGAGGGCCAAAATTCGCTGCCAACTACACATAAACAACTCTAACTGACTTCAATAGGAGTTTCCTGTGTGTATCCAGGAGCAGATTTTAGAGCTAAGAGTATGCATCAAAGTCTAAATAGCAAATGTTAGTGAATTGACATTCTGTTTATTCATTATTTTTGAATGTCGATAGTGGTTTCTCTGTCTAATATAAAATGATTTGGTTGTCACATTTTTAATGAAGGTTTTTAATTACTCTTGATATACAGTATTGTACTGGTTGTTTCACACAGTTGCTTTTGTGCATTTAACCAAATCCCCTGTCTATAAGAAAACCTGCCTAGCTCAGGGTTTTGGTCAAACACAGCCTTTGTCATTGCTTTTGTACAGACGGTGCTTTCAACCTTTAACAGAAATCAGGAAAAGGAGGACCTGTATTAGACTTGTGTATAGATAGAGGAAAAATGGATTTTGTTTTATTGGAAGATGCATCTTTAGTTGCCTTTTGGTAAGAGTGAGTATGATTGTACTGAAGTACTATATGAGTCACTACCTAGCATTTTGTGGAGGGTGTTGCTGTTTTTAAAAATTATAAGCAGAAGGGCTAAGTTATGTCACAAAATGAGGGGGTCTGTGGCTCACAGTGACTTTGGAATGGGGAGTTTGGATCAGTCCTTTTGTTGCTCTAAAAGCCCAGGTTGGATTCCCATGGAAATGAAGAAATGGAGCCTGGAAATGATGGTACCCTCAGATCTCACCCATCTTAGGGCAGGCCCATGAGCTCTCAGGTCAGGCTTCCTGCACGCATTTCACCTGGATCACTGCTGAACAGGGCACAGATAGTTTCAGAAGGACATCCAAACATAGGAGGCATTTGCATATCCATGAACTGCTGTGGGCCTGAGGAATAAATCACGTTTGTGGGCATTTAATTTCAAACAGTTAATGTTTAAGCAGGGAGCAGCAGAGACGGAACAAGCTCTGAGAATGTACCGACTGAGTGGAGAGGGGCAGCAGAGGACACCATCATCCCTTCTGCCCCCACCTATGATCACACAGAAAGTCTCCAACTTCTTCAGTCTTGATCATTTTAAGAGCCAACTGTCTTCATGGTCCAGGTCCGAAAGAATGGAGTGACATAACCTTTTCCAAAGCCAAAATATGAGGAATGTCAGTCTCTCAGTGGCTATATGAAGCAAGAAGCAAGTGACTTTTGGAAAATGAAAATAAATTCCTTTCTTTGTATTATTCAGATGTACATATGTACAATGAATGAATGCATGCATGTAAATATGTACACAAGCATATATTACAGAGAAAAATTAAAGCAATGAGCAATTTGCAGGGGCTAGAAGGCAACTTGGCACCTTAACTGGTGGCTAGTTTCTCACAGCCTAAATAACATGCCTCAAATATTAATCAGCTTTTATGTTTCAAATTCTAGTGCTCTTTAATTGCCTTAATACAGAAAGTCTCCTACTTTGGTATCATTGAAAGGCTCACATGTAACAAAAATAAACACATTAAATAAATAAATAAATAAACCCAATCTCCTAGGTACTAATTTGCCATGGATTGTATTTAAGTCCTCATCCATTATGTGAATTAGAACTGAAACAAACACTGGCATCAATACTCTATTGCAGCCAGACCAGCCTGAGATCCAAGTGAGTGTGTGTCCTGGACAGTTTGTATTGATGCTGTCCTGGGTATCACGCTCATCAATAATGGAAATAATTGCATTTTAATAATTAAAAAACCCCCATCATTTTCACAGAGGTAGAAATGATGACTTTGTTCCCTCCCTGCAGTTTATCTACCTTCTAATGACAGGAATGATTCACCAAGCAGCTCATTTATGAACACACAAATGCACACAAAGAAATCTGCTTTTATTCAGGTGAAAGAGTATCAAATGTCACTTAAATATCAACTTAGCAATACACTGCATCAGGAGCTTTGAAATGAAAGGTGAAATTTATGGAAGAGTAGCCACTGCCCTCCTGGCCCTAATTTTGTTACTGTCCAGATAATGGGTCGAGACTAATAATGAAAACTCTTGTTATGATTATTTTACTTTGAATTTTTTTTTGATTAATTTGGCATTCCAACACAAATATCTTTTTTAAGTGGGGTTGCTTAATATTGCAGTAACGTCTTGCTGAATACAGTCTGTACAGCATTTTAACATGAATCGGATAAAAGATTTTTCTGTCAGTTCTCACGATCTTTTGGTTTTGTAGTTTCTAGTTCTTTATTAGTTTTCTCTCTCTCTATGTCTCTTTTATTTTTCTTAATTCTTTTATGTACACAGTGGACAGAACAATCTTGAATCTCTTTTGTAGACTTTCGTCTGTCTTGTGTAAAACTAACACAATTTGGCCTCTATCTGGGATTTTGCAGACCAAGAATATCCCAAACCAATACACCCAAATGTCTTGGAGACCCAAATTCCCGGAAGTGAAAAGTAAATAAACTAATAGAAATGAAACAATAGTGTCATAAAATTCACTTTACTCTCTGGAGACTTGCTTATGTTGATTTGAGAAACTGCATAATGAGGAATGAGGGGATTGCCTCTGCAGTAGCCAGTGTAGTTTATATTCTTGCTCTTGCTCTCTCCTTTTTCACTACAGCCCTGATTCAAACTGATGAGCTTAAGATAATGCTAACAAAAACAATAGGCATGAAAATCAAAATAAATCAGATGCCAACTTTAGAAGCTTATGACTCTCTTCTTTCATATTGCCCAGTAGTATCTGAATAAATGTACAATGAAAACTCCTTTAAAAATGTGTGCTAAAATTTCCCACTGAAATGGCAGGTTTTGAGATGTCTGTCACTTTTTCACACACTTGCAGGCAAGTATATGTTTTACAAAATATTTATAAACTCTTTTCACTACAAATCAAAAATTTCATGGCAGGTCTATCCCAAAGATAACTTAGTTTCTATCTCTTGCAAAAGCAAACTCAAAAAGCTAATACTCTTACTAGATCCAACAAACAGAAATAATCTGCACACATGCCTAAACTAAGTGGATATATAAATGTTTTGGTACCTCAGGTCTTTAAAAACATATGCTTCTGGACCAGTATTTATTTGCAATTTTGTAAACATCCATATAATAATAATGCATTAAGAAAAACATTACATATGTATAAAAAAAAATGAGCTGCTCCTTTGTGTTAGGACATTTTTTTGTTAGATGTAAAAGCAAAATCTAGGTGAACAAAGCCTATTCATCCAGATTGCTATAAAGCCTATGCTGTGGCTGTATAATCTATACTAAAATTTCAAGTAGGCAGTTAAGATTTTAAATCCTTATTGAGATTAAAATTAGGAGTACCAGATATCAACATAAATATTCACTCACAAGCAAAGGATATTCTCTCCCTGAGCAAAGGATGTCCTTCCATTATGCCAAAATGAAAAACCTAAACCCTTTTTTGTTTCTTTACACTCGCTGTTTAGCTTTGTGTCATACCTATTTCTTTCCTTAAAGCTACTTAGCAGATTAATTCAGCAGAAATAAGCACCTTATTGTTGATTATATAAATGATTCAGGATGTTTGACATATTTAATTTGACAGAATGGCACAAATTGCGGCCTGACCCTGCGCTTTGCTAGTCCATATGCACCAGGACCACCTCTAGGATCATTAAAAGTTCAGTTAATTCAGTAGCACTTTGCACTGGAGAGTTTCACTGCAATGATTAGGCTTTCAAAGATAGCAGCAGGCCCTTCCCTCCCAGTGCAGCTTCTCTTTCAGATTGTAGTGAAAGTGAACAAATAAAGAGAGGGGGGAAAAATGAAAATACCTGAAGAGAATAAAGAACAAGGGTGATGGGGTAAGATGGATTACTTGAATTTTCCACCAATCACTGAACAACACATTGGCTAAAGCATTGATTGATGAAGTATTTAAGTCGTCAATCTCACATCACAAGCCTTTTTACAAATGGCTGCAGAAAGGGGCTGACATCGAGGTGGTATCAATGGAAGTTGGCTTTGCTACAAAATATAAGAAAGACCTCTAGTCCGCAATTTGCTCTCTCACAAGACGTTCAATAACCACTTTAGACGGCCACTTTGCCAGCAAATGTTTCACTTAAAATGTCGGTACTCTTTACTCAGGACTGCTGTCTACCTCTGAATTTATAGGCCTTTACTATGGGAAGATTTACTTTCCTTTAGTTTTCGGTCAGATTATTTTTCCCCCATGTAGACTGCTTTTCAATTTACATGGAGGTTTTCTTGGTGGGTACTTTTTTCTTTTTTTCCTATTCCTTAAAAGAATTGCAAACAGTTGTTTTCTCTTCAGATATGTTTTAAAACAGTATATCAGTCATTGCCAGAAATCTGTGTTTGATTGAGAAATCAGCTTGTTCTGGCTTTTTATTTTGTTCCATTCCTACACTTTTCTTGTTCATCGACATTAACCTAAAAACAAATGACTGCACAGGACTTTAGTTCAGTATCTGCAGAAGCTGTTGCTGCAGAGACAGGTCACTTCTTGGTTAGCATCAGCATCACAGTATTTGTTCCCTGAATTCCCCTCTTTCAGAGGAATATGATAAATGTAAGGGGTAGCTCATATCAAGGGAAAGACAGACAAGCAATTCAGATTCTATGAAGGGAAAAGAGAGAAAAAAAAAGCCAACAAAAGAGAGTACATACCCCAGCATGAAAGAGCATCTTGATTTCAAGTTTTCTTTCAGGAGTCGTTAATATTTTATGAGACCACACAGAGTGTTCCTCCAGTGACATTTTTCTAAATAATGTAATGTGCAGTAAAGTATCAGACAAAGGGGAGGAGGAGGGAAATCGCCTTGTTTAGATTAAAAAGAAAGAAAGAAAGAAAAAGCATTTGAAGCGAAGCATTCTCAAGGTTGGCTGGTGTCTGACTCCAGAGCCCCAACCTTTTATAGGGTCAATACTTATCAGGGGAATGGTGCCCAGGAATAAGGAGAATACTCCAAGTTTTTGTTCTTTTATTTTCTTTTCCATCTTACTTGTTTTCCTTTCTTTTTTTTTTTTTTTTCCTTTAGAGAACCTAAGTATGTTCTACAGGCTCACTAGGCTCCTTACTCTGTATCAATAAAAAGTGATGGGACAGGGAATAACTGCAATAAAATACAAAGAGCACAGTGCCTCCTATTTTTTTCTTTCCTGACCCTCTCATAGATGGGAGCTTTTCTTGGAAGAAAATTTTGATCTAAACCTCTGGGTGCAAGCACTCTTAGAGCTTCAGAAAATCTGTGGGTAACTTACAGGTCCAGGATTTCGCAGATCTGTGTCCCAGCACTGCAGTAGCTGACAATAACCCAGAAGCCCTATTGCAGACCAAACTGAACCAAGACTGTTGTTACAAAGGATAGTCCAAACTACCAAGACTACTCAAGTTTTAAAGTTTTGGGTCACACATCTGCCTGGGCTGTTTCAGGACTTTCACTCAGAAGAAGTTACAGGCTTTCATTGTGGAAGTGAGTGACAATTCCTCGGTTAAACCATTTTACTTTGCAAAAAGCAACAGGGTAAAAGCATTCATGTAAGTTGAATTGACAGATTAGTAATTTGATGGCTTGTAATTTCCCAATATATGTTAGCTGCTGTTTATCAGAGGTCTTGGCGACTTATCTAGGTTTCTTAGGGTCTTAAATTTTAGAAGAACAAAATTAAATATCCTGGAGTTTTTTTATTACTTTCACACTTCCAACCCTAATGGGCCTTCAGAAGGTATCCTTCTGACAGTCCGCGCTTAGATGTACAGAGAAGCCTTGACACAAGTTCTTCGACATCTGCACAATATAAGAAATATATGGTATTATTACACTGTATGAATCAGCATAGAGTTACTTACTAAGTAATATTGTTTATAAAAGACTTATTTGAGAATGTGCTAAAACCTAGGTGACTGGGAAATTGAAAAAGTAACCATCAAAATGCACAACTTATGTAACACAAGACTGAAAAATTAGGTTTACTTTTGTTTTAAATATGCAAGAATCTAAATTCCATTGAATTGTGATAGATAAGCAAAACCACTCAGCAGCAAATTGTATGTGCTTCCCTCCCCCTGAACTATTTAGAGAAACACAAGTTAGTGGGCACCACTCTTGTACAAACCTACTGTATGGGACCAAAGTGAATATCATGTACTGTGGGGTATGTGGAGTGAATCAGGCAACTTGCTCAAAGCTGCAACTAAATTTATTGTATTAAATAAGAATCCAGCATGCCACTGCAGTTTATGTGAGCAGTTAAAATGGTTTGCCTCTTCCCGTTACATGACAATGTAATCAATGGGATAAATCACCAGCTGGCAGAAATCCTACATTTGAAATATCTCACATGTTTCCTATGGCACAGAAGAAATCTTCCTGGGAAAACAGAAGGCTGAGGAAGTTGATAAAAGGCTTTGTGTAACTGCTGTTGCTGAGGATTGCACCCAAGTTAGGAGTTAAATTGCACAAGCTTTGATCATTCAAACAGACAGAATACATGTAATCTGATCCTAAGGTATGCAGTGATATTGCATCCAATATAGCAATTACATAATTATATCCCACTCGTGCAAACATGCATATGCTTATCTTCACTAATAGGATTAGTTAATTGATTTAATTGTTCATACTATTCATGCAAGTAAAGTTAAGACACATTTATATGTCTACTTTCCAACCATTACATTCACCCTTTTTCTCCTTGTTCCTAAGCCAACCTTCCTACTTGTTTCATTATTTCACTTGATAGCAAGTGGCCTGCTGAAATCTCATCCACTCCCACTTGTATTCATTCATCTTTGCTGTCATTCCTCACAGTATTAAGGGTGAAGTTTACTCCTTTCCACCCGAGCACTTTTTAGGTGTTGCTGCAATTTCCACCCTGGCACCACCAATGTGCACACATTAATTGGCCCTACATCACTCCCCATAGAGCCTGCATGGCCTGGGAACTATTGAATGGCTCTCTAGTCAGAGCAAGAGTAGTTTTTATAAAACTATTTCCATTAATTTTCTCCCCTATAACTGCTCAATAGTAGTGATGAAATAAATAAATATATTGAATCAGAACCTTACTTCACTGGGTCTTAATTGGTATGCCTTGCGTGAATCTATGCCAATGTGTAATGAATCTATATTGCTCCTCACAGATCTCATCCCACCTACAATATCTGACATTTTTGCTGCAGCACACTGAGGTGGAGTAGACTGCACGTCTGGTTTGGGTAACTGTGGTTTTGTTTAGTTGTCATGTTAAAAAATAATCAGCTGGGTATAGTAAAAGCTGTTTTCCTCTTCTGTGGTTTAAATTCAGAAGGTGTAATCATGACAACCAAATCTGACCATTTGTGCAAAACAGGCCAGTCAATTTCTAAGGAGAGGACATCTGCTTAAGAAAAGAGGTGGGGAGGGAAAGTAATCTTGTCTACCTTTTGCAGTTCCATTGCAGATCAAACTTGTGCACTAAAGGATAGGGTTGCTAGAAATAGAGAAGTTAAAATACTGCATTTCTAACACCTGAGTTATTTGAACCCACAACTGAAACTACATACACCAAGAGCAATGCAGTATTTTCTTTATATGGATTTCAAATATCTGTGACACCTTATTATTTTAATATTCTGTGCAATTTTCTTTCCTCAAATGACTCTGACAGAGCTTTGACCTACCTCTTCCCAAAAATAAGCTCTGAATTTTACCTTAACAACAGGTGAAGTAAGATACAGATCATACTCCCTTTTCAAACTGATGTCTTTTAGAAGAAATTATGAGGAGAACCTACCTGTAATAAGATAGCAAAAAATCATTTTTTATACTTAACTCTGAGTCAATTTCTGCCCATGGACAGACCTTATTTTTGAAAATCACATCAGCTAAAAATTTCAAGACCTAAAACCAAGTTTGAAATGTGCAGCATTTATTTTCAGACCTACTTTTTTTAGTGAGGAATTAATAAAAGTTAGACATGCAAATCCACTATAAATTACCTGGGTGGTTTTAACCTTATGTCTAATTTTTCCCATGTAGCAACATGTGCACTGACTGTTAACTTTCAACCTATTATGGCCCATTTCTTCACCAATTATAACAGAATGGTGATTAAGCAGTTCATAATTTGAATATAGGTGATTAGGGCCTATTTCTGTTTACTTGACTCTGAGTACAGTAGGAAATAATAGCAAGAAATCACATAATCAAATTGTGAGCCATAAGTCATTGACTGTGAGTAGCCTGGTGAAGGTTTCACACACTCCTGAAGCTTTCGTCTTTCCCTGAATCTGTCTGCTTGCTTAAGTTTGTCTTGAAGGGCAACCCAAGGTCAAAAACAATTAGCATAACGTCACTGCCTTCACTTCCCTCATCTATAAGCCACATTTACCAATCCCATGAGCAGACATATTACTATGCCTTGTCTACCTTCCCATCCTTACTTGTCTTGCGGAACAAGTATTTCAGAGGCTAAACAGCTGGATTCAGGCCCTCTTGGACGCCATCAGTCACCTTTCCATAAGCTTTGGCCATGAAAACCCAACATATCTCTGTGACAGGTCCAGTTTTAGATCTGTTGAAGAAGTTGCAAAGAAGGAGACTTTTTTTTTTTTTATGGAGGAGGTAGGAGAATGAGACTGTCCTTCAGTTCTGTTAAAATAAGCATGAGAAAAAGAACTTTCTTTATCTTGGGAACAACTTCCTTTTTCCAGAAGCTGACAACTCCAAATGCAAACACTTTGAAAATACAGGAGGAGTATATGGCTTAATATACATGCCAGGCCTGGACTCAACAGCCCAGTAATGGCTGTGGGCCACTTGTTCTTTCCTGATGTGAAAGCACAGTACTTTAGCTTGTGTCTCTGGCAGCAGGAAGCCCCACAGGCTGGGGAGAGCTGTTTTATGCACTGTGTATATGAGGGGGAGCATTATGTTTGGTACAGGGGAGCTGCTGAGGTTTTTATACTCTCATTACTAGAAAGCATTTCTGTGTACTTTTCTCTGTGTTTTTATTAATCCATTTCATTTCATGCTGTCTCCCCTCCCACATCTCTAACAGCTGCTCACACAATATCTCACCTACAGTTTGGGAAGACACAGTAGGCAGATCACAGTATATATCGTGTTATACTCCTGGACCTACCATCTGCCTTCTCCTCCTGGACATTTTTGCAACTGACTGTTTACAGCAACAGAGGGTCTGGCTGCTTCAGGCAGATCCTTTGCAATGAATGTCTTGTAAATAAGTGAAAGTTAAAAGGAGGGAGTAGCAGAAATCATCCTGCTCTACTTAAAACACTTCTGCATGGTTTCCAAATGACTCCTATTTTGAGAAAAAAAAAAAAAAGATGAAATGCAATTTTTGGTGTGTTCTGCCCTCATTCCTGCACACAGCCCCCAGCCCTTCCCCCCTCACCCACTGCAGTTGACAGTAAGGAGTCAATAGCAAAGGACTTGAAATGTTCATTCAGTGAGATGAACAATGCCTGGATTGTCAGTTTAATGACAGATCTCTCTGGGTGTTTTGAGCCCCTCAAACCAAGTACATATCTCTATGTGTTCTCAGAGTTTATCAGAGCAGCTTGGTGATGGCACCCCCATGTAAAGCTCTTATGTTCATGGCACCACTCAGTGACCTTCTCCACACTGTCATCATTCAGAAACTACCTCCTGCCACTCACATCTCCTGTTGAGGAAAACGATACTTAAGGGAGCACAGGACCTGCTTACCTAAACATGAATACATCACACCACAAAGCTTTGGAACAGTAATAACATTGAGACGTCTGCTTTACCCCCTTCCCTCTTCGTTCAGTTCCAGTCAAAAAGCATTCCATGAGCCAGTGTTTTAATCCCTGGATAAATGGACTGACTGGTTGGTACATACATAATCTGCAGCTGGGGAACCTCTAGTGGGGCATAGTTTAATTTCTGACCCATACACTCCTTTTTCTTTCCCTTAGAATTTGTAAAGTGAGTCACATAGGTGAGTGCCCAGTTTATGTTGGCCAAAGTACCCACGTATGCACTGAGCAGAGCCAACAGGTGAGAGGTGAAAGTCTCTCTCAGCTCTTTTCAAACTGTTGATTCATGCAGTGAGCAGACTGAGGGAGGCATCACTGTGCAACTGCACCTAGGGCTTTGTGTGAAAGACTTTTAGGAGACAGTAGGATTAAAAAAAATGAATAACATCTTCCTATGACTCCAGGAGCAAGGAACTGCGTGTAGAAATGCAACAGCTTAACACTCCCGGCATCATACAGCACAACAACTTAAAAGATAAAGGTCACAGAATATTATTCCCCAGCACCATCCTTAATGAGACAAGACTGTCTGGCCATAAAAGGAGGTAAAGAATTTTTAATTCCTGCACCAAGAAAATATCAATGAAATCATTATATCTTTAGCCTGTATGGTAGGTATTTTTTTGAAACATTCCCTGTCACCCCATGAAGGCATCAATAGAAGTTAAATTGCTTTATACCTGCTTGAAACACTTATTTCTGTATTTGCGCTGCAACAATTGGTTGCAACAATCAATAATTTCCTATAATTCCTTTTGTGAGCAGAACAATAGATAGGAAGTCATTTTTACAGCTGATATTTAGTCAGTGACCAATTCACAGAAGGAATTACAGCTTTTTATTGTTTGCTGCTGAAGCGCTGTAAGATTGTTGCCATTTTTTGTTTTAAGATGGATTGCGGTTGTTTTCATGAACACTCAGGGTCACAAGTATTCAGTTGATGTCCTGTGATGCCTAGCTAGTGCCATGTATCTGAAGCTGTTTGCTTGCCACTGAAGAAAGATTTATGTCTTCAGCCATGTAAAGTGAAATAGCTGCATTGTGGAGAAGAAGGCAAATGTTTGCTTGTTCAAGTTTGGCTCTTATTCATCTCCCAGCTGACTAAATCCATGAAGATAAACATGGCCCAGCTTCCCTAGCTCAGCAATGACTGCTTATTGTCTTCGAATAAATACTGCAATATTATTGCTCCATACTTTCCTGGCCACTGGCAGACTGTGAAAACAAGCTGAAGTGATGCCATAAGTCATAACGTATACAGTCCCCGTTGTCATTAACCCAGGGAAAAGGAAAAAAGAAGCATTCAGAAGTCAACTTTGTTTTAACCCTTTGAATTGTAATCTTTTTTTTTTCTTTTTTTTAACCTCCTCCAAACATGATTGACGTCTCCTAGGAGCTCACTATCCCTTCATAGGTTAGGAAGCATTAAGTAGTTGCACTTTCCACTGGCTGAGTCTAATCACATTCCTATAGATGAAGTTGGCTGCCCTGGACACCCACAGCTTTCCATTTATCTTTTAAACCACAATCTACACTTTTATGGATGAGTTCATCTTGGGGAGTGGCAGAAAGAGGAGGACAAGAATAGAGGATGGATTTTCTGAGAAACCAGCACATGAAAACACTTGCATTAAAACCATCATAACAAGCTTCCCTTAAGAGGTCTAGAGAGGAAATTGGAGGAACATTATATTTAAGAAGCTAATTTGCATGCAGATGAGGAAAAGCCACAATGAAGATTCTGAATTGCCAAAGTCTAACTGGCATTTATAGCCACATGACGAGAAAAAAAAACTGTCCCGCAACCCTGGTAATAAAATTTTTTCTGTGACTAGCATTCCAGACATCAGTGCACAGAGCTTTACAGCAGTAAACAAAGCTTAATGGGAAACGTATTTTGTCAAATATCATCATACTGGACAATAGTGGGACCAAGAAAGAGAGGTGTGCTTAGACATCTAATTTTAATAAGTAGGCAGTGGCATTTTGGGAGCAGAGATTAAAATGGCTGTCCCTGTGTTACTCCTTCTGCATTTTGCAATTCACTTACCCACAGACAACTACTGTCAGAAAGTTCATCCTAAGCAGTTGGCCAACTGTGATTTTAGAGTTGCATTTATCTACTTATATGCACAAATCTCATGGCCATGTCAGTGGTACAGTATGATACAGATCCTCCTAGAAGTTATGCCCGTGGAGGACAGGAAGGTGATTTGGGACAGCCAGCACAGCTTTCCTAAGGGCAAGTCCTGCCTGACCAACCTAGTGGATTTTCATGATGGAGTGACTGCATCAGTGGACAAGGGGAGGGCTATAGATGTCATATATCTGGACTTCTGTAAGGTCTTTGATGTGGTCCCCCAGAGGATGCAGGCTTGGTGCTGTGACCACTGCTCTCCTGACACAGCTTCATGTAGCTCCCTTGGATCCTGTCGCCGGTCACCAGAGAGAAGATACCAGTTCCTCCCTCTCCACTGCCCCTAAGGGTGAGGAGGCTGTAGACAGTGATGACACCTCTTACACATTATCAGATTAACATTAACATGCCTAAGCATAAATGAAAATAAGATGTTATGCATCCACCCCAGCAGGTATTTGCCTGCTACAATTACTGTTTAGGTTTACCTTCATTATATTGGTACAGGGGATCTACTACAGAGATCTCCCTATTGACACAGAATGTGCTTGAGTTTTATTGTGGGACTCCCATAAAGGAAATGCTCTACAACAGGTATCATACTCTAAATGGGTGAGATGACACTGGATTTTCTTTTAGCTGGTGTAAGGGTTCTTCTCTTCTATTCCTATACAGGTTACTTATGAAGAAGATTAGTTTTTTTCAGTTGCAGCAAACAGGGGGAAAAAATAGCAATTGCATAAAAATCTCACTGTAATTGAATTGTTCCAGTCACAACTCCAGTGCTGGAGCTGGAATTTTATGCCCTGGATTTGGGAAAGACCTTTGTGCTTGGAACAGATATTCAGATGCTTGATTATTTATTTAGAAGTGTGGTTGCAACAATAAATATAATTTAATAAATTGAAACATATTTATAAACCACACAAAGGGAAAGACTGAAGGTATGGGGAAGAGCAATGTATGCAAAGAAACTTTGTTGGCGTAAAAACATACAGACTGAAGTGATTGTAGAGAAAAGGCATTAGCAGAAAATTAAAAGGAAGTTTCTAAGCAGATGAGTGAGAAGCTGCAGTGACTTTCTTGTAGAACAGGGGAGACAAGTAATCCTACTGATTATAGGTCCAAAGACATATGTGCAATAGTTAACCCAATGAAAGAGGGGAAATATTACCATCTTATCACTGCTTGGAAAAGGAAAGCTCTGGTTAAAGAGCTACAAGTAAATGAACTAAAATAAGAAACAACTTATAAATAAGAAGACAGCAGCAACTTCTTAAATCATCTCTATTGTCTTGTAACTCTCCAAAGTGTCAACAGCACTGCCTGAAACACCGGCTTCTCTATCACTGGTTTTTTTGGCCAGGGGAAAGCAACGTTCATCTCACTTTCTCTCATTTTCAGGTTTCACTCATTTAAAGGGCTTCTGGGACTTTTATTCTTCAACATGCAGGTATATGTATTTTGTTTCTTTTTAGCAATGTTGGGGGTTTTCTAAAATTATTTGCAGGATGGTTTTATCACTTACACATATAACAAACAATGTATCTAAAACTAAGGCATTCCTGAGCCCCTGGCTGACATTAACTCTATGTTTGTAGTTCTGTAGTAAAGAATCTTCTGCATGTTTCTTTGTGTTTGCTCCTATGGTTTGCTGATCTCTTTCTGCCTTGTTTCCTTTCCAAAACTTCAAACCTCCTCTAAGTTATGCTCATCATCCTTGAAAATTTTGTTGAATTTACCAAAATTCAAATCAGGTTCTTCTGTATGACTTCTCAGTTCTGGGTCTTTGATCTCCAAAAACTGCGTATCTAACTTGCCAGTCTAAAGTATTTAATACACTATTTAGGAATTTCTCCCAGTAGATTGATAGCATTCAAATGTTTCATTTGAATCTAAACACACAATAGAGCAATAAATGAGCAAAAAGTAGACATTTATTTGCTTTGTTAGGTGACTTGTTTGCTTTTCCCACACAATTTTTTCTGTTATCCAGTCTGTGGCTTTACTTTACTAAAAATTCTTTTGCTCTCATTTTACTTCTGTTTAGCAGCTTTCCTGTCTCTCATGAAGAGAAATAGTCCTTTGATTAACCTTTTCCTGCTGATATTCAGGTAGGTTTCCTGTTCTGGATGAGCTTATTAGTTCCCCACCTCTTCATCATGTTGTGTATTACTTACTTTCCTCTGGAATACCATCCAGTTTCATCAGACAGTTATTAAGATAAGTTATAATCTGCAGCAGTTGTGGTGGGTCTTTCATTAAAAGGCAGATTATTACACTTTTTTGTAATGTTGCATTTTGAAAGAATATGTTTAGCCCTCCAAGGGCTCTTCATGGGCTGGCAGTTGTCAGAGACTGAAATATTATAATTTATGACTTAAACTTTTTCTTGAAGGACTTTTAAAACTGTATTACAAAAGCTGGAGAGAAGACTACTACAGCCTGAATGGGGACCTGACTGAGGCCTTGCACTTCTCGCTGATGAAGATAAGATAAAGTAACAATTCAGGGCTGGGGGCATTCACAGAGCACAAGTTTAACACCTCCGAGGTGGAGACCACAGCCCCAGGGCTATCAGCTGCCAGGCTCGCACAAAAAAGGGTGGGGGGAGAGAGGCTTTGGGTATCTTGGAAAAGCCTCTGGTCAGAAGCGCAGTGACTGCCCATCCTCCACTGTCCAGAGGAGCCCAGCTGAGGGGTCCTCACCGGGGGAGGGGTGGAAAACTTATCCACAGCAGAAGGGGGTGACATGGCCCATCAAAGGGGCCCCCCTCAAAGGGGTCTCCAGACCCTGCACCAGAGCACCAGAGATGATGCAACAGACCCTCAGTGTTGCAAGGGACGGTGTGTCAAGCGAGGGGAGACACATGGGCATTCCCGCCTGGCTGCAAGTGTATATTAATCCACGGGATTCTGTACTCTTCGGTGTGTAGCGGTGTGTGGCAGCGTGTGGTGGCGCGTGGCGTATGGCAGTGTGGCACGGCGTGGCCACGGTGGCGATGGGGGACCCTCACCACCAGCAGGCCAGATGGAGGGGAGCAACGAGACGTCGTTGGGACCCTCGGATGGGTGATAGGCTTCCATCTAACCCGTCACCTCTCCCTGTCCCCCCACCCTCCCCGCACACCTCTTTTCTATTTCTTTATTTCTTTCTTTTCTCGTTCCTTCTCTTTGCCTCTCTACTATTAAATAAAATACATCCATTTTTTGGCATTAACATTTAACCTCGTTTGGTTTTAATGTCATTTCTGGGAATATTTTGTACCTTCTAAGTTCTTTCCGGTTTATGCACAGAGACTTAGTTTTCTTTGCTTTTCTGGGTTTAAACCAGATTGTAACAGCAGTGCCACTGATTTCAGTTGTGGGTGTGCAACTTGACATTTCTATGTATGACATGGTATGATACCGCTAGGATCCCAAGCCTCGCAAGTCGTATACAAAAAACTAATTCTTAGTGACCATGAAAGAGGTTTGAACCCTTAGAAACTCTGCAACAGAGGCAGGAAAAAGTCTAAATCGCCAAGCATATCTCAGATACCTTCTTCTTCCAGTTCCCTTCCTCACCATCATAAATAAAAGACTGAATTTCTTACCTTAGCTGCACCCGAAGAGAGTCACATCACAAAACCATCTATGCATGCAAGCTTTCCAACTTCTGCAATCCGTGGTGCAGGGATCCAGTTGTTAGCAACCCCTCCACCACCCAGCCGGACCCATTCAGGTCTGTGAACTGCTCTGAGGTGAAGAACCTCTGGTGGTTTGATGTTCATTTGGGTAATAAAGGACTACTTCATGTGAGGGGACTAAAATAAAATAATGGCCATTATCTTATCACTTGTAACTTGGCAATGCTCAAACTTACCAACATAATTCTCCTTCATAATGCCATTTTTTCTGCATAATTAAAAAGTGCAATAAATGCCACAGTATTCTAAACCTTTTTGTAATGTGAAATACATCTTATTAGAGTGTTTCCCAATTTATTTTTTTCCCACCACAAGAAATAAAATTTAAAATGTAGGTAATTCATGGCATGCCTCATGTTGATTTCTAAAGGAACAGCCCCCAGTTTTCTCCCATATTCTCAGAATCAAATGATTGAACATACATTTCATATTAGCTCTTTAAGTTATTTACCCTGTTATTACCTGAGGGCACCACACTACTGCCCTCATGAACAGTTGTTGAAGTAGAGCATTCAATGGAAAAAGAAACAGGCCCTGGTGGTTGAACTTAGTGGAAAAATGGACTTAAGCATTGAACCAGCTTCCCAGAATATATACAGTGAGTGAGGCTTCATCTGTTTATACCAGCCATGATACCTGAGATATTCTCAAACATTTAAAAAGCCTGTCCAATAATTTTAATAGCATCTAAAATCACTTTTTATGTCTTATGGAAGAGGTACATCTGTTGGGGAAGAAGGGAACTTTACTACTATTCAAAGCTGTATGAAGACGTGTGAAGGATTAGGCAGTACCTTGAGAATTGCTTGCTCAGCAACTATTAAACAGTACAGATCCACACATGTCTGTTTATACATATTTGCTGATACAGTGGGGTCCCAAACACAAAGTGAGTTATTTGGTCAATGTTGACATTATTTAAGAGAGTTACAAATGTTTAAATTGTCATGGAATTAAGACTCTGCATCCTGTCCTTTTTTTTTCCCCTTTTGTGACATTATTGATAATCCTTCCTCACCTAAGAAAGGTATTAAATGATCAAGTGCACAAGTTTCTCCAGAGACAACGGGAGTCACAACACTGCTTTGCAGAGAGCCAGGAGTTTAGACGTGGTCCAAGGAGACAGCCTGATCTGCTGGAATCCAACCCTGGGTTAGGCAGTTCGCAAGTTGTAGTTAGGTGATGGAGCAGGATCCCACAGAAAGTCCACATTGTGTCTTCACCTCCAGTGAGGATGCATGCCTTGAGATTCACAAATAATTTCAGAAAAATTACCCTCAGGAAATAAAACAAAGTAAATGAGTCTCTGTTCCTTCAAAAGACTACATGGCACAGTACAGTTCATGACACCGTACAGTTCAGATACAGCACATAAAAATGCCATCCAATTATGCTGATGAAGCCACATCTCAAAGAAGTAAAGCTGTATAAAAACATTCCTTTCCATGGTGAGTTTATATTCTGACAGTAGCATGAATATCAATGGGTAATTCACACCTTTATAATGGTGATAAAAGAGAAAAATGTAGATGTTAAAGATTTTGTTTGTTTAAGGCATCAGAAATATTCTATTGTATGACACGATCCCTCTTCTGCCACATAAGACATAATCATTTACATGGTGCTTCCATGCTAAAAGCAGCATAATCTCACTCTCCTGCAATGACTTGTTTGATTATATCTCACACTAATGACTGCTCCTGCCATGGTCTCTCCACATGCAGTGAGGAGAGGGGCAAAATGGGCACAGCCTGGGACTAAAGAACTTGGAATCTACCCTGATTCTGTTTTGTATCTGCTATTCAGTCTTCTCTCTCTCTGTGCTTATGTTTCCACAACACTTTGGGGATGAGGTACTGTCACTTTCTGGGATTTTTGGTGCTTTGAAATGCCAGAGTAATGCTATTCCAGTCCTTGGGCAGGTATCTATCCTTTATAATACTGTATTTGTTGTTATGAGAGAACTGATTCAGACATCATTTAAAAATAAAGTAACCCTGGATGAAATATTCAGATCCAATGTCTCTTGCTTTCTCTCTGTACTTGAGAGGCTTTTGTAACCCCTGTTCTTTAAATTACCTTTTATTGTCAATGTTGTAAAAAGGTCCAATACTAGGAGCCTGAAAGCTTGCTGAGCCATTAAGCCACATGGTACCGTGAACCTAATTGGAGCCTCTGAGTGCTTTAATGAATAACAATGTAAAGATTAAATTTTATAATAATTCAGTAAGTAGAAATAATTTAATAATGGGGCAGCTACAGCAAAAAAAATCAATCATACTTGTGGAAAAAAAAATTCCTTGAATAGGAAGACATTTTCTATCTTCATTTTGCATTTTTAAGTGCAGAAAAACTGCATGTGAAAAAATTATTTCGGCTGAATTGTTCTAAACTATCACATTGTCATCTTTCTCTGCCAAATTTTCAGTGTTTATATTGCAGTCAAATCAAGCTCAGCCTTGTGAAATTCTTGTGAAAATAGACAGATCTCAGCTCTTGTGTAAAAATTTCCAAAGTAGAAGTGAATTCAGCACAAGCAAAGAAACAATTTAAGCTCATTGGGAAAACAGGAAATCTCTTGTTTCCTATGCCTGTCCTGAAAGCTGTAAGTCACTGAAGAAATGTGACTTGCCAAGGTCCACTCAGACTCTGGAAAAAGACCAATTTCAGTGATATGTTACATCAAATATACATCTATTGTCCTACTTTTTTTGAGTCTGTTCAAGTTACAAACATTTCATCTACAACTGAGTAAATTCCACTTGCAGAAATAAACAATCTTTGTTTCATCTAAATGCTTTGAAACCTGTAAACTTTGCTTGCTGCTCTAAAAGAAAAAATGTTCTTCTCCATCACAGCTATCTTGTCTAGTGATGTGTTTGTCCAAATACTTTGCCAATTCCTGATGCAATACGGGACCATTCACATGAAAACTGTATTTACCAGCCCAGCTAGGCTGAGCATATGTGTGTTTATCCAGCTTGTGGGAATTCCTGTCTGAAACGGAACCATCATAACATTCAGAGGCATATCCACACTCTGGGAAAGCAATTTCATCTCTTCCATGCCTTTCAATTTGATTTCATCAATACATTTGACATTGGGAAATGAAGTTTATTGAACCTCTGTACTTATCCTTCGAAAAGCCCCTCCCAGTGTCAAAGCAATAACTCAAACAGAGACAATTTCAAAAGGTCCCTCACCAGAATTGCAGTTGTTCTTGAAAGGTGGAAATCCTAATCTACTTTACCAGAGCAGAGTGGCTATGCAGATCGTTTTTATCTTTTTCTTTTAACCTATGAGATTAAAACAACAACAAGACAAGAAAGTGGCTAGTCTTTTCAAAGGAGGGAAAGGATCAAATGTTCTTAATTATACTCCTGACCTTAGAGATAGTACCCTTTTCTTGGGAGTTGGGGGGAGGTGTAGAAGACTATGCACTTAATTCTGCATCTTTTTATGTTGCTACAAATACACGGGTACAATTTCTCCCACTGGTTGCATCTATGTTAAGTCTCACCTGAAGGAACTGAATATTGGCTTAAGGAAATAGTAAGAGAATAAATAAAAATTTTAATTTTCCAGAGCTGTTGGAAGGTGTCTACAGAAAGCAACCTGATAAACATTAGTCAAAGGCCAGAATCTGATAGTATGATTTTGGACCGGTAATGCTTTACAGCATGTTAAGTAATTGGTCCCAAGAGAAGTTGTGCAGTCCTTCACATCTGAAAAAAAAGGGTTAAAAATAATGCAGGAACAAATTGTGACTTAATATTTAAGACTGGGAAAAACCACATCTGCAAGATCACTTTCAACTATCGAATGAAAGCAGGATTATAAATATATCGTGTTGCATGAACAAAATATCTTTACAGATGCATAACTACAGAAGATCTAGATTTAAAACTTCCCATCTTCATCATGCACAGCAAAAACTGGGAAAAAGGTTGTTATTACCATTCTGTTCTAGACACTTTTTTGAGACAAAAACTTAGCATAGCAAAGCCTTATCACAGAACCCCACTAAGACTCCAGCCGCTGTATCCTGCAGTGGCTTCATTTTCTGCCAATATAACACAGGCAAGAACCATGGCTCATAGTTAGCTCCCAGGCAGGCACTTTCTAGCAGGACCACAAGTGCAGGGGTGGGAATAGAGGGATTTTCCCAGTGAGAGCAGGGACCTCCAACCATGCCAACACTGCACTTGGCAAGGCCAGCAATCAAAGGGAGAGACACGGTCACTGCCTGTAGGATGCTGGTATGGCGTGCCAGAACAATGCATGCGTTTTGGCTCACATCAAACAATTTGATCTCAGCCCAGTCCGATAGTGTGGATCAGGGACACATAAAGCCTCCAAAAGACTTGTAGAATGAAAATTATTTCCATAGCTGTCTTTTGACTGTTGCTGAGATTTATAATTGTGAAAGTGACTCCTCCACAGAAAGCATCTCACATTGAGAGCCTCTCCTTTGTCTCCCTGTCATGAGCCCAAGAGGTCATCTGATATTCCAATTGCCTTGGACCCAGGAGTTACAACATGTGCTGTGCTGTAAGTAATGTCCCACTCTGTGTCCATATAAAGCTGCCATGGGAAACATTGGAAAGACAAACTCTTCTTTCCATTCTGGTTCTGAGGTTTCTTGTTTTCTCTCAGTTGATGCCATATCTTTAACTGTATTTCACTGTGGGGTTGTTTTAGGGTGCCTTTTTTGTTATATTTAATAACTATTGTGTTCTTTTTATGATTATGTGATAATGAGTAATATTTCACTCATTTATATTCTCAAAGCTGTGCATCATTGGAACAAATGTATTCTGCTCTATAAATTCCCTTTTTTAGGCTTTCATTTGGTCAGATTCACAAAAGCTTAACGTCAGATTATTATTATTTCTGGCACTCAGTCTTCAGCAAATAACATTTCACCTTAAGATGTGATTCTCAGATACTAAACACCAGAAATAATTGATCATCATGACATTCCTTTGTGAATTTCATCTTTCATTTTTGCTCTTTTAACAACAGATTTAGTCAGTTCCAAGTATCGGTTGCTGTGCTTCATTAAAACAGTGCTGCTTTTGCTATTATGTTCCCCAACAGAAGGTTCACTCCCAATGCCTTCTGCTGGACAAAGCCAGTAAATTAGTACCGTTAAGTGCCACTGTATTTTTCAGATCCCCAAATTTGAGAGTGAGGTCCAGTTTTTCCCATGAAAGCCCCATGAAACCTGGGAGAGGGTATTCTTCTCATCTTTTTTTTTTTTTTTTCTATTATTCAGCTTATCAGATAAGCCCTTGTTCCACCTCCCAGAATGTTTCCAGTTAGAGTGTTTGCTACTATAAATTCAGGATGTACTGAACAAGTCAGCACCAGCACAGACAAACCAGCCTCAGTCAAATTAATTTTTTAAAAATCCATCAAAAAAGTGAACATGAAAAGTCAGTTAAACACAAAACATATAAAGAAGAGGGGATTAGAAAATTTTATAAATTCAAAACTTGCAAACACATGCTTGCATAGAGCTACAGCACAAAAGCTCTTCAGCAGGCAGTGGAACAGAAGGCCGGGTTTTGCCTACTGCTGTGGTCCGTATATCAGTGCTGGAATTGGACATTAATTAGCACTTTATTTGCTGTTGTGCTCCTTTTCCTACAAATATTTCCTTTGGGGCCATGACAGCCATTTCCTGCCCTTTCATCTTCCTCCCCCCCTTCTCCCCAGTGATTGAACTATTAGCCTCATGTACCTGTGACAGGCTGAATACTAGCTACTTACGGGAGAACCAAAGGGATAAGCACATGCAGGGATAAAGGGTACAATGCAACTGGGGGTACTTTTCCCAGATATGGAAAATAAAATGTATCACCAATGAATTTAAAAAAAAAACAAAAACCAACAAACAAACAAACAAACAAAAAAGACAAACAAAAACTAAATGCAAAAATAACATGCTTCAAAGTGCTCAACACAGGTACGACTTTCAGCAGCACAATTATCTCAGGCTAAAGTAGCAGGGAACAGGGGTGCTCTCAGCTGTTGGGAGAGGGTATGCAGAAAGAAGAGGATTCAGCAGCCTTGTAGCAAAGGGAAAATCTGCCTTGATTTAACATGAGTTTATGGCTTAAGCACATGCTCAGATTCCAGCAACATTAATCAAAACTGAATCTTTGCTTAAATGTACTGCTGTGGAAATGCATGGTGGAAGAAAAGGAATGATACAATAATATTAGCTAAAGACACTGCTAGTATTCCTCAAAGTTTGACTTCCAGCTGGCACATGGGCTTCTGAAAGCCTTCCTAAGCTGCCCCACGCCCTTGCAATTTGAGGCATCTTCTCAAAGGATTACACCCCTGTTTTAACATACTCTGCGAGTGCTGTAATTCCTTATTTCATTTCTGGTCACCCAAATTCACCACAGCAAGCTCTGCAGACCCTGTCCAGGCAACAATTTTGAATTCCTGGAGTATTTGGATGAGGCCCATTCTAGCCACCTGGGCATGCACTAGTATCCCAGATAAAAAGAGACTTTAAAAATGCTTAGATATTCCTGCATAATTATTCCAAACTGTTGTTTCATTTTGTCTGTGTGTCTCACAACAGATTCTGTAGTTACTTCTGTGTGCAACTCACGTACTGTGTTGCCACAGTTCATGCAAGTAAGTCCCAAGATCTCCATCTTAGAGCAATTAACTTATTTAGTCAAACTCAGAAAAATGGAACAAAATGATCGTTCCCAGTTCTGCAGCTTCCCAGTTCAAATCTAAGTAGAACTACTAAAATAGAACAAAATGTGTATTTTGTCTTTGTTCCTGTGTATTCATACGCTCGACACAAAAACCCTTGGAGGAATTTCAAGTAGGTGATTGCTGGTAATCATTTTGTTTAAATGTGCAAGGTTGCACAGGACCTCTGTCTACTAGGAAACAGAATGTTCTCACTCAATTATATTAGCAATCATTATTTCAATAGTGGAAACTTCCACAGTAAATAATACAGACTTTATATCGTATTTAAGAAGAAAAAGTGCGCTCTTTAAAATCACCAGGGACAAGAAAGAGTCAGGCTGGGGAAGATTTTCTGTTTACTCTCAGCAAGTAAAATTAAGCTAAGGGGTTTGGGCCATAATGCTGCGGTACCCTATGGAAAAAGCTTAAAAAAAAGAAAATTTATATTTTTGGTTAGATACTGTAGGGAAAAAAAAAGTGCTACTCTTTTAATTATTATACTCAAGTGTGCTACTCTTTTAATTATACTCAAGTGTAATTTTATTTTCACACATATATTTGTTTTTAGATATGAGCTTGTTTTTACTTAGCAAGAGGGGTTTTGTCGTTGGCATGATGCAATATGCTTTCCAAATAAATAGCAAGATCATGTAAGCATTTATGTTACAGAGAAATGTGTAGTGGGTCATTGATGATATCACCCCTCAGCTCTCTTCAGAGTCCAAATATTGTTATTTATTATTAAAGACACAGTTTATTCTTGTTAAATTATTTTTTCTTTGCAATTTAGTTGTAAAATCTTTGCAGCTTCTTACTGTTAAACCTACATAAATCTGAAATTGAAAATTTCATTTGTATGGTGATAAATCATTCAAATTTGGGTTTCTAATTTCAAATAGATAACAAAAATTAATGCAGATTCATGTTATAAATCACAGTTTCCACTGCTTTTCAGTTAAAAATATCACAAGCTTATTTTGTTTATCATTTCGATGCCTGAGTATTTTAAGACAAAAATATCATCAGTATTAGATGGGTTACTCATTTTGTCATCCACTTGGTTTGAAAGTCTGGTTTTGATGTGTGCAGGTTACTTCTGTTTGACATTTTTCTGATACTCGTCATCATGTATATTTTCTCAAATTGTCAGGGGAAAAAGAAGAATCATCTTCAATAATAGCATGCAGTTAATTGCAGGGAGCAGGCATATGCATTATTTTAAGGGACCTAGCTGATTAAATAAAGTCAGCAACAAACTCCTTCTGTCATCAGCACAATCTCACTGTTCACTTACATTATGCTGACCCGCAGTTTTGAGAGCACAACCTGGTCCCATTCAAAATATTTTTTAGCTGTAAAAAAGAAAGGGGGAAAACCAGAGTAAAATAAATGAATTCCAGTCAACATTCTAAACCTTATTTAAAGCTTTTCCATTATTATTATTTTCTCTAAAGTGAATACACTTTGTGTCCAAAAGAACTTCTTCCAAACTTGCTCCATTTGATAAAATAAGAATTAGTGTTTCTGTTGGTCTGTCTTTAAATTCACAAGCTTGTGAAAGGATCAAGCTCATTTACTTGCTTTTCTTCTGGTGCTATTCCTAAAAGAACCTGTTCTTCCTTGAACATTCAGTGGATTTTCAGAGCCATAGGATCAGGAGTCAAAGCCAATATAATTCCGTAGGAATAAGCAAAGTGCAGCCTTCCACCCTGGCCAGGAAAACTGCAGCAGCATGTGGGAAGAGGTTGCCACTTGCCTGGAAAAAAAAAAAAAAGTCAGCTTTGTTAGGCTCATCACAAGAGCACTTTCCAATGTAGCTTTTTAAAAGACCGATTCACAGAAAATAGGACTAGAGTTAGTGTCTCTCTTACTGATACTTCCAAAGGTAGAGATGTGCTCCAGAATATATAAACACTCTCAAGGTGTGCTGAATACAGCAGACTTCATTTTGCACAGATACTTACTGCTCTTCCATTGCTCTCGAGGGAAGTACTTAGTGACTGGATGTACTCCATCCAGCCCCATCGGAATATGGTCTCTTGGAATTGCTGCAATATGAATAATAAGTCATAAGAAGTGCCTCGCAACATCTGTTCATGTTCACGCTGTGATTCCCATGTGACTATGAAACTTTTGTGGATGCCCATGCCACCTGATTGTAGAATCACAGAACCATAGAATGGCTCGGGTTTGAAGGGAATTTAAAGATCATCTACATCCAACACCCCTGCCATGGACAGGGATGTCACCCACCAGATCAGGTTGCTCAGGGCCCCATCCAACCTGTCCTTGAACACTTCCAGGGATGGGGCAGCCACCACCTCTCTGGGCAACCTGTGCCCGTGCCTCACCACCCCCACAGTAAAGAATTTCTTCCTAACATCAAATCCAAACATGCCTTCCTTCAGTTTAAATCATTGCTTCCCCTTACCCTGTTGGAAAGGGTATATGTTCATGAGTTCATGAATGCAGTACTCCAGATGGGGGCTCACCAGAGAGGAGCAGAGGGACAGAATCCCCTCCCTCCCTCTGCTGCCCACACGGCTGTGAATGCAACCCAGAATGCAGCTGGATTTCTGGGCTGCAAGTGTACACTGTTGGCACATGTCCAGCTTTTCATCCACAAGAGCCCCAGGTCCTTCTCTACAGGGCTGCTCTGAAAGACTTCTCCCAGTTTCTGCTCATGTCTGGGACCATTGCTTTCACTCCGTTTCAGAAGGCCACTGGACTGGTCAGGAGTGATTTGCCCTTAGTAATGCCATGCTGGCATCAGCCACTTGTCTTTTATGTGCCATAGCAAATCTTCTCAGAAAATCTGCTTCATGATCTTGTAAAGAGTCACCAAGAGTGGCCTGAGTGGTGTGCAGGATACATCTGAGAACGCAGACTGCAATAAAACAGTGTGTCACACCAACCCATCCAAATGCATGCATTGCTCTGCTTTCTTTGTCTTGGAGGACAAAGTGTGATTGGACAGATGGAGCAGAAAAAGAAAGAAACCTATATTTATGAGAAAGCCAGCAACGTCCTTGTTTAACACTAATATTTTAGTAGAAGACTGTAAGTAAAATAACCTGCATTTTAAATTATTTGTTTAAAAATTAACCAAAAAAGAAATGTTTTGGAAACCTTAGGGCATACTCACTAGACATTAATTGCTATGGCGTCATTGATATCAGTGAAGAAATGTCACTGTAGATTAGTTATAGAAGTGCCTCCCTGGTTCAGTTTTAATTCATCCTGCAGTTTATGAGAGAGATGATGGAGTTGTCAGTTCATTTGAGCACACATTGACAATCACATGAAAAAAACAAATTTAGAGAGAGCAGCTATCTGTCATCTAGACATCTTTGGAGTTTTTCTGTGATGTCATAGAAATAAAAAGTAGGTACAATATGACAGGAAGAAAGAGGCAGCATTAAAGTTTTAGGCTTGTCCGCCATAAGGTGTTCTGAATGGTGTATTTACACCAGTATCAGCATCTTCCCATAGAAAAGACTGGTCTTTGTTGGACCCTTGTTTATCATTTGAACATTTCCAATAATGAGAAAATATCACGCCTTCATGAGAAGGAAAGCTTAAAGAAAAATTATTTAGAACTGTAGGTGCTAAAAAAACAGAAGCGGAGAAATTCTTCAGCCTTTTCTCAATATTCTGTGAGAAGACTGTCTTTCTTATGTAAACTATTTTAAACAAGGTCACAGTTTCATAAACTTCTTGCACCCGCAAGCTGTTTTGCAAGATTGTTATGGCTTTGATTTTGTAAATATTTTAGAATAGGTATCTTAGAACTTGGCCAATCCTCTCAAGGGGTGGATGGCCGAGAAACCGATTACCTATTGCCATTCAACAGACTTTTGCGATCTATCCTATAAAAGTAGTTAAAAAATTATTAAAGCGCTTCCACTTCCACTTGTTCATAAGCCTGGACTCTATGTCGTTTTCTTTATGCGTCTCGGACGTAACAGCGACATAGAATAGTTCCCCTATATTCATGTTACAATGAAGAAAAGTATCAACATCTATCCTCCTCAGTTAACAAAAATTGTTGTGCTGGAATCAGCTTTAATCAAAGTGAATTTACCATCACCAAGTTGACTGGGCCTGCACCCTTATGTGTCTAAGGTGACAGGCCTGCATAATTCAGTGTGACCTGTGAAAATGGAGCAGTGGGTACATAGGTGTCAGTTTGTTCATTTTACTTGAGGGACAGTATTTTTGCAGAAATAACATCAGGAATGGTTTCACAGGTGTTTGGGAAATCTTTCTGCCCATCAAAAATTAATGCTTGTTGGCCATTACTAGTCTTGTGGGGCATAATAATTTCAAAACTTTTTTTTCCATCCCTCGAGAAATCGCAAAGTCCATCCAGTTTAGAATAATTTTTTTGCTGGACATAGAAGCACAATTTCTCTGTCCCTGACTCCCACTTCATTTTAGCTGCTTTCTTAAACTGAACCCAAGTAACAGCTGATATTCCACATGAGTTATAAGAACTATGATCAGTGTGCACCAAAAAGGCTTACAGGATGCTGGTCAGAAGCCTGGAGTGACATACTTACTCTTGTAACTTTATTTTCAGATTTAGAGAGCGTTTTAAAATAATCTTCTACCAGGATTTACTTGGAAGAGTAAAACAACTAGAAAATGTAGTTTTATCTTGTTTTTTTCCCTGCTTACTGTAAATAAATATAATAGGAGTATAAATAACATAAATTAATCATTATAGGAATAGGAATAAATACGTACTTTAAAATTCAGAAAAACACAGACATATGCACATATATATATGTGTGTGCCTGTGCGTATTTTTAAATCCCCTTGGGATTTATCTCTTCATCTAAGCATGTGGAAACACTTTTCCATAACATGTACCTCCAAATGTATGCTTTATAAAGTCTGTAAAAAAGTGCCACAGAAGAGAGCAGTGAAACGCATTGCAATACACCAGGTTTACTTTCTAATTCACAAAGCCATCTCCTTCCCAGTCCTGCAGGAAGGCTGGAGCCTTCAGCTGCTGCTGCTCTGGTGACATGGAGGAGCAGCCACCGTGGTCCTGACGGCACTTGGCACCTCTTTTCGTTCAGCCCTGCGCATCCTGGCCAGCCCCCCTCCCCCTCTCCCCCACCACTCAAGCCCTTATTTTTGGGTGGCAGGAGGTTGCGTTTCACCGGGCACTCAGGCTACCTTGCCACTGCTGGGGAGAACAAACAGCATCCCAGCCTATAAAACTGTACTTCCTAGCAACATGTTTGAAACTACAGCTGCCTGATATGGCTAATGAATTTTACAATCAAAAGCTAAAGTGAATTAGCTGTAGCAGATGTTTTTACTCTGGGAACTACCAGACCTTTCTGGCCGCTCATTTATCCTTCAAGAGGATAAAACTCTGCACTTCTATTATGTGTTGTCATTGGAGCATTGCACAACTTTATCAAACTTTTTATTCTGGAAACTGAATTAATTTTCTGCAAGGGGTTTTTTTGTGTGGCTCTTTAATCACATTTACTGGGGAACATGTGTACTGTAAAGTTGGAGAGCCGATTATGGCTTCCAGAAAGGCCACTTTCAAAAGGAAGCTGCCCTCGCTCCTGAGGCCTCCATTTGAAGGTCCTCGGGTTTTGTGAAGAGGAAAAAATTAATTACTATTTTAATAACGAAGCCAAGCCTGCTGAAAATCCTCTTAGAGAGTAGCTGGATGATGTAATGGCTAGCGGGAGGGATATTGAAAACAGTGACCACACAGCCTGCCCTTCAGTCTCCTATTCACTCCCTGTAAGATGATACAGGCTGCCGGGTCACACATGAGGGAACTGAGAGCACAGAGCTGCTGCCTTGGGGAGCGGGGCCTCGGAGGCAACGCAGCCATGCCAGGGAATCTGAAAATTAACATCTGCTGGCACCTGCCTTGCCAGATAACCCTGGAGCAGTGGCTGGGAGCCACTTGTCCCCCAACCCTGCCCTGCTGTACGGACCCCAATAGGGCAGGGACCCAGGGACCAGCCAAAGGGTGTGTGAAACCAGAGCTTGGGCACTATGTAAACCCTCTGTGTAAACAGGCAACAAGTTCTGCTGCGTTACAGAAATGAAGCAATCCAGAGGCTCCCCTGCTGCGCCTGGGACGTTTTGATTATTGACTCTTGATTCCCATCTCCCTCCATCCCCCTGGTACGCACCACTGACTGTCTTCAGGGTTGTGAGAAGAGCTGCAAAGGCACCTGGCTTCCCCAAAATGGCACCTCCAAGTTGCATGGGGGATTACACCAGAGAAAAATCAAACATGCCCAGAGGGACAGAGGCCACAGCAAGAACCAGCCTCCAGCGAGAACAATGAGGTAGAAACAGTGGTTCACCTGATTGAAAGCCCCATATGGACTGTTCAAACCTCAGAAAACACAAGCAAAGAACCAAAGCAAGGAAAACCTCAGACACTGCCATCTCTTGATGGTTATCCAGCTGTTATTCAGGTTTGCCAGCCTGCTGCTGTCCCATCATAAAACTTTAATTTTTATATTTCCCTCCCCCTTGAAACTACCTTTGACATCATAAAAGAGTAAAAGATTAGAAGGCACTGATGTGAACCTCTCAGGATTATAAATTCTGTGACAGAGCATTTCCTTTGATATCAATATGGTTTCTTTATGAATTGCAAAGAAAAGCAGGTGTATAAAAATAAAACACACATAAAATATAAATTATCTTTGTGCAAGTTAATGACAGCCGTAGGCTACCATAACTTGCATATTTTCTGTGTCTAAAAGTCTTTCCAGGCATTTTTAAAAGCAGCATAATTGCTTGCTAATATATAAACACCATGCTTTTGTAGGAAGTATAACAGGTTTTGGTCATAGAAGAAACTTAGGAACTTCTGCAATAGATTTCAGTTCTGATTCTCTTCAACTTTTCAAGCTTCTCCTTTCTGATGGGGTGAAATGCAGCAATATATGGATGGCACATATACAACTTCAAAATATTAGAAACTTGTGTTCTACCCTGTTTTTTGCACAGGGCTGCATTTGATGCTGTATGTATAATTCCACTGGGAACAGTGTGAAAAAAAAGAATCCTAGGGGTGAGTTACTCACAGACACCACAAACAGAACTGCAAAAAATTTCCACTTGTCACAACTTTGTTTTCATTTTTCCCCAAAGCCCTTGTCAACCCACTGTAGCCAGACTGTAGCCAGAAAAGAAAGAGCAGTAGGAAGTGGCTGCTAATATAGCTCCGAGAGGAGATCCCAAAGGAGGATATGTCAACTGCCGTTCTGCCATCCTCTTATCCCACAGGTCCTCTTGTTCATCCAAGTGGCAGCACCTTTTGGGTCGTGGGGGTCACCTCCTAGCAATCCTGGGGGTCTCTGTCTTGCCTGGACTACTATGCTGTTTTCTCCCAAGCTCAGACAAGTTCCCTGTCTGTGAAATGTCCA
Source organism: Struthidea cinerea (assembly GCA_013397865.1). Lineage (NCBI taxonomy): Eukaryota > Metazoa > Chordata > Aves > Passeriformes > Corcoracidae > Struthidea > Struthidea cinerea. The sequence goes on from VZTI01000079.1 coordinate 1,025,773, forward strand.
ACTGGGTTTTCACTTTTCCCCTTGGGATTCTCAGAGACACCAGAGTTTTCATCCCAGCTCTCATGAGAGATTTCCTCTCCTCCTTCCACAAGCAGAAGTCACCACTTATTTTTTTGGCCTCCATTAGTTGCTTTTCTTTCCTGTGATTTACCAGTGCCAATTCCTTGTCCAGCTGAAACTTTGCTCATCCCACAAGGTAGAAACCTCTCCTTTTAGTCTGCTGGTTCCAGACACTCCTAGTAAAGTGTAGGGTGCTTCATGCACACTCCTCTCTGCAGGCATGGTCCACTGACTGGGCAAGGCTCTGAGCCAAGGAGAAGTGGAAAAAGTATAATTGAAATTGTCTATTTTAAATTTGAGGCAATATTTCTCAGCTGTTCCTGAAGCTGAAGGTGTCATTCAGGTGTTCAAAGAAGAAAAGTTTGAAATGGAAAAATACCAAAGTACTTGTCTGCAAATACTTTGGCTGGTTGTTATTGAAAAAAAAAATTAGATGGAAAACAAAGCGAAATTTCCTGGTTTGTGTGAAACACCACGCTTTCCATAACACCATGTTTTCTTTGGAGAACAAAAAACAGTGTGTCAGAACTCATCCATTTACATCTGCTTTAGAGGAAATAAGTATGATGGACATATAAGAGTGATATTTCATGAATTTTGTATTTGTAATTGAGGGGAAACCAGCAAATGCCTATGGTTAAAAGAAACAGAAAGAAGAATTATTTTAACAGCCACAGCACAGAAACGTTACTTCTTTCTTCCTCGCACAATAATAGAACAATAATGGAATAATAGAACAAATACTAAGCAATAAAATCATTAAACATGTAAAGGAAGATGAACCACGCATTGTAAACAGCTTAATTTTATAAAGAGCAACATTCATCAAACAAACTTAATTCACCATTTGCTTGATTTACTACTTGTGGGTGAGTAGTGATTTTATTCTAGTTTTATTATGTGGAGAATATATGCACATAATTATGAAGTTAGAAGATGTGCCTGGGTGTTTACTTTATGAAACACAGCATCTGGCACAAATCTCATCAGGATGAGAGGAAAATAAGGTCCCTGCACCTTTTTTCCCCCCCCCCCCTTGTATTAAAAGAACTGTTCGGTGTGTTTCACAGTCCATGATGGAGAGACAGAAATTGCCCTAATGCGGATTGGTAGATCATATAGAGAAAGGGCAAGCAGATAGAATTTAACTAAAAGAGGCATGGGAAGAAAGAGGGCTAACCTGTACTTATCTGCCAGTGTAGGGACTAAATACTGAACTATGAAAATGGTTACAATGATGGAGCTAAACAGAGAATTCAGATGAATGTTATCTCTTTCAATACTCACACACAGAAACACAAACTTTAAGGTGAAACAATTTAAATAATCCCAGAATTAGTTGCAATAAGCACATTGTTAATGAAAGCTGAAGCGATTGATACAGTGGTAAATGAAACCTTTTCTCTCACAAACGGATCATGCAGGTACAGTGCCACTGTAATTCTGCCTAGATGGTCAACACATTTTGGTGCTGTCCTAAAGCTTCACTAAGAGCCAGTGCTCATTCCCCTGAAGTCTCCTCAGATTCTCTGGGGGAAGACAAGAATCATTTAACATCACCTCACAATGGAGGCAAGTTAGACACAAGACTCAATGAGAAAAGCTGAAGTAGTTAATGTCGTCCTCCCCAAAGAAGAGTCCCAATAGGGAATGAGGAGTGCTGGTAATGATGACAGCATCCTAACTGCACTGTGTGCATTCAGGCTGACAAGAAAAAGATCAGAAGAGAGCATCCCTTAATCCTTACTGAAACAATCACCCCAGAACCTGCTGCAAAGACGAAGAGGTTCAAAACTCCTTGATTTTGCACCCCAAACCATTTGCTGCGGTTTTGGGCCAATGCAGTGTGAGAAACTCTCTGAATGGTTCCAACAAGTCTCAGCTCTTGAGTTCTTGCCAGTGCCCAGTCAGGCAATGCTTCTCTTTCCAGCCAGAGAAACTTGTGCTGCAACAAGAATGAGAATGAGGAGGAAAGCAGTTCAGGAATGAAGCTGACCATCTAAAAGAGATAGGATTATTTATCTGGCAAAAGGCATAGAGGCAATCACTTTCCTGAACTTAAAGTAATTCAGTATTTGCAGCTGCGATCAGGGTATCTCACTGCATCCACAGTAAAAGCAAAAAGGGGAGACACTGATTTAACTTTCCATATGGTGCTTTTTCTTCTATAAAATAACTTTAGGAGTAAGCTTCACCAGTTTATTTTTAGTCATAGACATGTAGCTTTTAGAAAAAGTAGATGGAAAATCTGTGTGACCCTTTCCTTTTGGTAAGATAGAGTATCATATAATGCTGTGTACTTTACCAATTGACTTACAAAATGATATTTGGTTGTGAGAAGGAAGGCCTCAAATAATAACTTCCCTTCTTTTGTAGCAGAGCAGACATGCAATAGTAATTTAATTTGCTCTTGAGAAAGATCATATGAACACCTATTCTGGCTATGTATTTCATTTTACGAAGCAAAACACAGATGAAAGAGCGCAGTCCTGATTGAATATTCTCTGAAGAAGAGAGAAAGGGTTTTTTTTAAATCAGTGATCCCAAGCACTGGCCACAGTTATAGAACGAGTTATGGAGTGAACTACTGCATAAAACAAACTACAGCTAAAACGAATACCTGTCTATCAGCAATCACAAACATGCTCATAACTGAAATTTAGGCCATTCTTTTGCATTGACTCTCTCCAGTTAACACAGAGGAGGGAAAGCCTTTAAAAAGCAAGAAATTAAATCATGTTAGTATCCTTAGCAAACCTTTTTATTACAAATGGCTAATATTTTTGGAAAGCAAAATACAATACCAAGAAAAATTCTGAAATCAGCAAGTTTCACCAGTTCTACAAGATGTGTTTTACAAACTTCCAGTCTTTCAGAGCAGGCAATATGTGTATGTTTTTCAGAACAAGCCATATATACTATTTTGGCAGTAGAATTAATTTCTCTATGTCTTCTTCAAAAATTTACATACTGCTTCATGCACTGATTTCATTATAAAAAAAAATAAATTAAAAACTCATGGTTATGAAATAAGTGCATTTTATATTTAGCTCCTCAGAGTATAACGGAGGTTTGATGCTTTGATGGTCACTGATGGTCTTTGAACACCAACACATATTAACACATCTGGATCTCGGTCTTCCCCCAAAAACATGTTTGATTTTAAGAAAAGCACATTGTTTTGAGGTTCAGTTTCAGAACATGGTTCCCCTACCTTTCCCCCAGCCCCTAGTCCTGGCCACTCCCTCGGGCTCTCCCTACTGGTTCCTGTACCCCAACCCTGCCCTTGTACCGCCCCGGAGCCCTGGGGAAAAAGGCCCTGCTCCCTGGCCACGAGGTCTCTTTCTGTCTCGGGGGGCTGCATGGACCAGATGCAACGATTAAACATCTTCTAATACCCTCATGGAGGGACCCTTCTCATCTCCTTTGTCGTCGCTGTGTTTGTAAGGCTGACAGCTGGCCGGAGCAAAGTGCTGAGCCGTCCAGGATGGACTATGGAAGGGCAGAGAAATTCCGCCCTGTCCTAAAAGCCTCGGCTGAGCTCCCAGGGAAAGCTGCAGCTTGTTAGACAACACCCAAGCGCTTACAACACATTGTGAAGGTAAATCTTCTGTCAGTGCTAAAAGGTACACTTGAAGCCTGATTTTGTGCTCTACTTAAATTTCTTACTCAAGAGAAAAAAAGAATAATAATTTTGAGCTTAGACCAGTAAAGGAGGTAAATACTGCATGCTGCCTCTGACTCTTGCCTGGTTGCCCCATGGCACTCCAGAAGTATGCTTCTTGATTCCACCAGTCCACCCTCATGGTGTCCTGCTGAATCCCAAAAGATCCTGGGCTGGCATGGGGCAGGCCTCAAGGGCAGGAAACAGAGACAAATCCTCTGCACTTCACTGCCTAATAACTATGTCTTTACTGAAAAAACCCAAACGGCAAGACTGAGGTACGTGGTGTCCTCTATGTGTTACATTATTGCTTCCCTCTGGCTTACCGAAGTGAACAAAAACTTTCCTGTAAAACATTGTAGATTATTCTGTCTTTTTATAAACTTGTGTGAAGGTAGAGGATACACCAAACATAACTGAGGCTGAGATGAACAACGGGCTAAAAAACTTGCAAATACAGTGTTTGCAATGCTATTTAGGTGGTAGGAAGACAGCAAAAGAATAGTCTTTAAAGTCTGAGTAACCAGTTCAAATTCATCAAAGGTCAGTAGTGACTAAATAAATTTATCTTCATGAAGTCACTTGATGGCATCAATGCATTTCCCAGTGGACATGTGCCAGGTTACAGAAACTGCCATCACAAACAGCATCCTTAATGAGTCTCAACAGAGAGAGTAAAAGACTGAATAGAGCCTAATATCTTCATATGGGGTGCGTCTTCTAGGTCACTGCTGGGATGCTGTGGCCACGCTCATGCCTCTGTAAGAAGAAGTCCCTCAAACCATAATTTCAGCTATTTTCACTTGTAAGATTGTGCAACTTCTTAAACAGGGCCTTCTTCCATAAAGTGCGAGATAAAAATGCATCTGCAAAGATTGCTCTGAGGGTGCAGCACCGATAATACATATGTGTTAAATATTGCTATGTTTAATGATATGCCGTATGCTATAGTTAGACTCACAGTAGTTCACTGGAATATATACTACATCATAACACTCTGTGTGCTTATTTACTTTAGTAACAAAAAAAAAAAAAAAAAAGGAATAAAATATAATAAAGCCGCAGTCACCAAGATGCCTGTTGAAGGAGAAATTGCAGTCTGAAATATAACAAATGCCAAATAACATGGGGTTTTGGAGGAGGGAAAGAGGCAAAAGAAAGCCAGGAGAGCTCCAGTGAAAAGGGGAGGGTGAAAGCAGAACAGTATGGGCTTTTCATACTCTAGATTCCATGCAATGCTTGTAACAAACCTTGCCAAAAAAACTAGGCAAGGCTTTATGCATGTTTCTGATTATTAAGGCTATATGTACGTACCAGGCTTATAAAGTAGAATGTGTGCCCATGTGATAAGTTTATTGCATGAATGCATGCTGCCAAAATCACAGAGAGGAGACAATAAGTAAACATGCAAATTTCTGACCATAAAGATCAATATTTTGTGGGCATATACTTTAGGTAACCTTTCTTTAAAGCTTTCATGATGCTCATGCTGATGGTGAACTGAAGAAGGTGAGAGGATGAGATGCTGCCTCAAGCAGGGGAAAAAATGATTGCAAGGTTTAAAGCCGAGGGTTAGATTCTGCATCAGCCCAAGTTGCTGTCACCACACAAAAATCAGGTCCCAGATACCAAATCAGGACCAGAAGCACTAAGAAGGTTTGCATGTGCTGGTGAGAAAGAATATTTGCCACTTCCTTTTGGTCAGGAGTTGGATTTGGGAATGTGAACAAATACTCCCTGTATCTGAACTAAAGTACTGGACTTAATATACTCCAGGGATGTCTGCCAACAAAGTCCAGCATTTTGAAAATAGTATTAAGGAGGCATTTCCAGCCATGCATCCTTACTCCACCACACAGCATGGCTCAGATTTGCACTGCAGCTGAAACATTAATGCAGCCTGAGCAACTTTAAAAACCATCAAAGAGAGTTCTGTCTCTCACAAAAGTTTTACTCTGAGGGCTGTGTAAACAGAGCACTGTCTCTTTAACTGATTTTATTTTCCTCTCTCTTTTTTTTTTAGTTTAAAGATTACATTTAATATCTATTTCCCAGCAGTGTACAAACTGACATCATCTACTCATAAAAGCGGAATGCTTTGCTTTTTTAAGCTTCAAGCTGAATAACAAATTGCCACAGATGACAGCATAAAAGAATAACAGAATGGAATCAAAAGAAAATTCATTGTCAACAGAAACCCCCTGCTGAGGAATTTCAATTTCATATATCTAATTATCCCTGTCAGTTGGAAGAACTGACAAAAAGCATTCTTTGTTCTCTCTTTCTGCCTCCCGCATCTCACTCTCAATTAATTCCGGCATACAAATATGACTAATTGTCTTTGCAGTGCTCAAGAGCTCTGTATATAAATGTTCATGAACTGAAAATGATTTGGAGGGTATTCATGCATCGATTTATGATATTTGAACACAATAGACATGCATAATTCAGGTGACCATGTTAGCACCCTCACAAGCCCTTATTACAGAGATTAGGCAGGATTCTCTTTTCACATCCTTTTTTCATATATATGCTTTGTGACAATAACTCACTTTGCACCTATTAAAAGAGGAAGCATTATATGTCTGCTGTGGCTTATTGAAATTGCCATGAACAAGATTACCATCATTTAAATAACATAGGGGTTATGGCCAGAAAATATTAGGTACTTTCAAAAGCAAGACCAAAGCATGATGAAGGTTAAAGTTGATGTTGGTTGTTTTAATCTTGACTTGATCGCTTCAAGAAACCCTTGAAGTGACAGAATTATCTTTACTCACATCCTGTATTGACAAATTCTCTGAGGCTAACTTTTATGTGATACCTTTTATGTAAATATATACACAGATGCATGAATGCATGCACAGAGAGAGGGAAAAAATGAATAACTTTTTATTTATTATCATTTCTAATTAAATGCCAAGGTTACCTCAAGGGAAAGGTTCCTGTATGATGACAGAATTAAGGTTGAATTAAGGTTTATAATTGACGCTTGGAGAATGTTACATATAGCTTGGCTGTCCTGGCTCATAACTAAATCTCCTCCATTCCATTACTGTACTTGTTCAAATCATATGACTTTTTTTTCAAACTTTGATACAGCTGTATTACTTACTTGGGCAAAGATCTTGCCCAGAATATGAACTCCTCACCTACCCCAAGGGCACATGATCACACCTTTTTTTGAGACGGACAGACTGGCTGAATCAGTAAAGAAGCAGCAGCAGTCACCATGGTGTTGGTTACACTGGTTTCACTGGTAGTCATGCTTCATGTTGGGATCCATACAGCAAAACACCAGTACTTAAAAACCCAGCACAAATAAGGCCTCAGCTTTACTCATGTTTCATCAAAAGGCTATTTTATTCCTGGCCGATTCTTAACTCTGGCATTTCCCCTGAAGAAAAAGGAGTTAAGTGAGAAGTTACAAGCAAGAGCAGAGCCTAAAAATCATTTATTACATTGAGTGGCAAAGGTACCAAAATAAAGGGTGCACAAATGGCAAGTTTGCAATGAAAACAGAAAGTGAAGTCTGGTCATGTAAGGAAAATCTGCAAAAGTTCTCAGAGGAGACAGAGCTGCTGGTGTTTATAGGACTTCAGTGTATTTTGTACCCTGACTTGGTTTGCACAATGTCATCTTGGAATTGTCCTGTTCTCCATGGTGTTAGATTGTTGGAGGTTTTGTTTGATTTTTTTTTTTAAAGGGTTAATTTAATTTCAGATTACATTAATTTTCAGAGAATACAATTTTAAATGACATCAAAGGTGTAAAATTAAAAAAACAGAAAGAAATACTTTTTTCCCAAGCATGTTATAAACCTATCCTGTAAAACTGGGAAGCTGTACAAAGCCCAGGTTTTCATCCCTGTTGCTGCTTCAAGATGAACAATGACTGAGGTGGAGACTTGTACAGACACTTGCTTGTTTCCTGCATCCCTACAAAACACTTAGAAACTTGCATGGAAAAACATGTAGCCTGCGCATAAATTTTTCCATGACACCCAACAATTTATGTGCCCTTTGTATACAGTTCTCAACGGCAGCTGGCTCCCACTGCTACATGCAGAAAATGTCATGAGCTCAGCAAATAAGAGTTTTCCATGCGAAGCAGCACAATGATTTATACACAAAGTCATCATTCACTGAACACCTACAAGAAGCATATGGATGGAGGAAAGGGCTCTCAGAAAAAGTGGGGGACTGGAATATGAACAAATATTAAGCCTTGACTATAAGATGAGGTAAAGAACTCCGGGATATTGTCTCAAGAAATAAGTGAGCACTCTTTGTGAAATATTTACTGGTGGCAAAAACAATAGTGCCAAATGACCTGTTCTCCAGAGGCTAGAAAACGGGTGTGAGTATTACCATGTAAAGGAAGACCTTTGGTTACTGTGACAATAGCAAATTTGGCAGTTCCTGTTGAAACTGATGTCCAGTTAGCCAGCAATCAATAAATAAAGCAAGTTGGCTTGTGTTTGGGTTTTTTCCTCTGCTGCTACCCTCTGAAATTGCTGTCTATTCCTTTACAGCTGCAGGTCAGTTTTTCATACAAGTGTTGCAAACCACGTCTGCATGCTCATTGCATGTGGCTTCGGGGGAAGTTAATGCATTTTGAGGCATAGGTTTGCCTCTTTTGGCTCACTTGCACTCATTGCTTACGTCACTGATGAATTGAGCCCTCTTATTTAAAGCACTGGTTTTATTGAGAATACTTTCAGGACGTTGTGGAGTCAGCACCCTTTACAAACGTCCATGTTTTCAGGTCAGTCAGAGAAAGCTTGCTTCAGTTTAGTAGAAAAATTTCTCTTAGGTGTTCCAGACAGCAACTGAAAGCATAATACTTTTTAGGCTCTTTTGCAGATTGATGTTGGTTTGGCCTGCTCAAGAGGTAATTGTTTTTTTTTTTTTTAATCTCTGAATTTTGCCCATTCCTTAAAAGGCTTTCCATCTAACCACAAGGAAAACTGCCACATCATCCCCAGTCCCACCAAGAGACAAGTGCCCATGTACTTCTGTGCCCGTACAGACCCTCCACGAGGTCAATGCACTCTGCCTTCCTTGCAATATCCTTCTCCTGCAGTTATTAAGCATAAAAACCCAGAACTGGTGGGCAAGCTCTGATTAATTCAGAAGAACTGAATAGGCAAGTTCTGTACCCGCCAGGGCTCCCCCAGAGGATTAGAGCCCTGGTTACCAGACAGACAACATCATTTTCTTGCCAGGTTCCACAAAAGATACTTTGGGTCAAATTTTGCTCTCCAATGTACACTTTCCATTATTTGTGAAGCTGCACCATATTTACAGCATAGAGTACTCAGTACTTGGCTCCATTATTTTACTTTTCCTCTTTTTTTTTTTCCATTTAAAGAAGACAAACAACTACAAATATTATAGAGCTGAATGAGTGGCATAAAGCCAAAAGTGTAAAGATTGAGAGGCTGCCTTAATTTTTAAACTGTTCTGGTGGCTTTTGATTTTGACTTAATTTAATTTTGAACCTGCAGGACTTAATGAAGCCATACCTTTGAATTTCCTGGCATTTACCACTTTCGCTCTGATTTGTATCTCTATAGACATTGCTAAGCTCTGTTTAGAAAAACGCTAAAAGTAAAACACTCCAGTGTTCCTATAAAGATCTCATTCCAAATCTCTGTGCAAAATATATCTTTTCTGTCTTGCACATATCTGTTAATTTTGCTCTCCCTCTGCTATTATTTATCTCTGTAACTGTATTGTTTAACTCCTGTAAAGTGGTTTTGGGATACACTTTGGATGAAAGACGCTATACAAAATAAAGTTGTATTGTTTTGTACAAGCTGGCACATACTTGCACTTGGTTCCGCATAAGCTTGGCAGAGATCTCTCTTACAGCGCAGCGCTTTATAGTTTCTCTCCAGCCCTTTTTTTTTTTTTTTGCATCTTTCCCACTTCCTTTTGCTGGTTAGGATGTACTACAGGAATACATCTGTTATGATTAATAGGTGACTAGAAATTTATTTGCTACCCAGCACTTGTCCTTTTCCCCATCAAATATTTTTGAAACAAGGATGATGTTGCTGAAGGAGGTAAGGCTGCAACATTGCCCTGACTAAAATCTACATACAGGAAAGAAACTAAAAAATGCAATCTGATATTTTAAACATAACATCTACTTTGATTTTTATAAGCAATCAGAGGTGATTAATGCTTGGGAACACTGTTCATTATATGAGCCTTTCTGTATCCTTGGTCAAATAAAGCAAGCAGGTGCAAGTCATAGGAGTTACTGATTATTTATGGCTTTTAGATACTTTGTGGGTTTAGCTGGTGAGAAAAGTTTTATTCCACTCACATGGACAAAACACAACCAACTGTCTGGACTGATTAAATTCACATTGTTGTATGAGCACATGGCAGGCAGGGGAAAAATTATAAAATCTCACCGCCTATGCCATGGCAACTGAGCAAACAGCTCATGGGAAGAATGTGAATAATAGAAAATAGCAATATTTCTCTTTGTGTTTTCAGACTTGACAGTTTTATCCCCACATCTGCCTGATGTCCGGTGAACAAGTAAAGTGCTTGTACTAGCTACTCTAGTTCTCACTGATTTTGCTCATCCTTGTCTAAGAGTTTTCTCAAGATGCCCCATGTACATTTTAAGCTTTAGGAGAATGAACCAGAAAATATTTGGGGGTTGCATATGCATGTAGGGAAACCACAGAAATAAGAATGTGCTACTTGTGAAAGCCTTTTAAAATTGACTTTAGTGTACACATTCAGGATTTCAGTTTTCTGGACAGAAAACTGAATGTTGGAATCATTTTTCTGACTGCATTTCAAGTCAAATGCCAAACTTTTACAGGGACTATTCAAAAAATGTGTACTAGGTTCAAAATCTTATGCACATAAATTTATTTCCCTTCAGTTCATGGAATCTGTCACTGTCTGAAAACCAGACATCAGCTGGATTGTTAAAACCAGTTTGTTGAACACATTCTGATTGCACTCATGAAACAGATCTCAGAAGATGCTCCCTTCTATCTCTAAAATATGCACACTTGGTTTTGCAGCATCCAGCATGACTTTTGATCATTCATTTGCTGTATGCGCCATGGGAACTTTGCTCTTCTGAAGCGAGACTTAGGTGTCTTCAGTGCTTTTGGAAAACTGTCTGGTAAGTGGAGACAGGAGAGTTTGGCCTTTGGTAGGAATACCACTTGCAATTGAAAATTCCCCTCAACCCCAACGTAGTTTGAACTAACTACATACTCTGTTTAAGGTGGCCTATTTTAGTAATGGTCAGAGGCAGGCCTGCTAACAGGATTCAGTGACTGAGAGGGGAATGACATATTTTTCATATCAGGTATGATGCAGTTTCAGTTCTGCATTTCCAAGAAGGTTGGTGTGATCTGATGGCTCTAGTGCTATGAAATAAAACTTTTAAAAGGTTCTGTGTGTATGACTATGTATATGATAAAGGAGGATAATAAGTGCTATTTTTTTCGATTAATGGATTTGGTTTTTTAAAAAGGATATTCAAGATACTGTCATTTGATGAAACTAGGAACCTGATTTGTTTCCCTGAGTTTTCTATTGCTATTTCAGTAAGCAAAACTAGTGTTTTTGACAAACTCATTGTGGAAAGCACATTGAGCTCTCTTTCATATCAGCAGTGTGACCTTAATTGGATGTTTTACCCTATCACAATAGTGTGAAAATTAAAATACCTTTCTGTTCTGGAAGATCCACCTTGGGCCAGCAGGTCTGGAAGAATCTGAGTTCCCCATTTTTTGTAAAGGCCTATGGGTAATTAGAAGTTGAGGAAACAAAAATCAAGGAAAAGAGATACCTTGAAAACAGCAGTTGCACATACTGAAGAAGATGTAAAAAGCCCTGAAATTTATTCTGTAAAGAATTATAACCATAGAAACTGCTACTGGACACAAATATTAAAATTTTGATATCTTAAACATTTGATTACAGAACTATAATTACCTATCAGACCATCTCAAGGTAGACTAATGGGCTTTTAGTCTCTGGGACCAGGTTAGAATTACTCTGAAAAAAGTCCCACAAACACACGTGCTGTGGACATGAATTCCTCACCATCAGCTCTGTTGCTCTGCAGATCTGCTATTGCCTTTGTAATGAAGACAAAGCCTTGGAGTAGTAGAGAATTCATGGGATATCAGTAGGTTATTTCTCAGCTTTTGAATCAACTTTTATGCCATGTAGGTTTTGAGACAACTTGCAAATAACATGTGATTGTTTATAGTTGCACTTGATGCATTTAAAATGTATGTTGCATGGAAAACAAGCGAGAAAATATGCTTGAAATAATGAACATAGCTTTGATGACACTCATGACTATGTGTTTTGGTTACTTTCTTTTTCTAGCACTTCTGTCTGGTCAACCAGAAGGATTCTACCTGTCTCATCACTTGCCTTGCCATTTGGATTTTATGTTCTTTTCTCCCTTACTTGTCCTCTGCTTAGCAAATTTATTAGAACACTGTGACAGAAGAAAGCTGGAGTTCAGAGATGATTAGGAATGCCCAAAATGTTTACAGAGGAAGTTCATTTACAGTGTTTGTGTCTTTCCTGAGTAGCATTTCTGTAAATTTGGAACTCTCTTGGTCTTATTTACACAAGAAGAAATCTGAGCTGGGAGTTAAAATATATTTAAATCTGCACACCAAAGGCAAAGAAGAGGGTAAAAGGCTGATAATTATTTCTGAAAGTAAGGAATAATTCTGAAAAATGAAAGGAAAGATACTTCTGGACCCAGCTCAGCTTACACTGAGGCAAAATTGAGTTCTGCTATTGATTTAATGAAAACAGGACCAAACACTGTGTGCCACTTGTCCATATGAAATAATTTGAATGGGCTGAGGAGAAACACAATAGTAGAGACAGGGAATGAAAAACACCCACAACATTATACACCTTCAATTCACCGAGGAGAGCTTTTCTCATGAAGGGGTATATTATTCCCTTATGTGTATGTGGCTTCCATTACC